>JANHGL010021875.1:0-12085 GCA_024611195.1 Ceyx melanurus | reverse complement strand
TTTATACACCACTGTGGTGGTATATAGTGCTGGGAAAATGCAGAAGCTGCTGCTAACCACAGGCACTTGTTCTGTGATCCCCTCTTTGCCTTCATCATCCCATTGATTCCAACTTCCTGCTCGTCCAGGAAAAAACAAAAATTAAAGGGTGTTTAACTGAGCAAGTTGTGACCACCCACTAGAAATAAATCTGGGAAAGAATATTTAATAATAAGTTAAACTCTTCCTCAAGCCACCTCCTCCCCAAACTTTTTTACCTTTGCATAATAAGCATCTCTTGGCAGTACCTCTTGACAGGGGATTAACTGGCCAGGAGCATCTATTCTCTTTAATCTATTTTTTTTCTGAAGGGGCCATCTGCTCTTATTTCTTCATTTCATGTCCTAGGCTGAAATTGCATTTACCATTCTGGGTGGATTTAAATTAGTTACATGTCTCCCATGTCAGCAGAGCTGCCTTGAGGTTGCAATCCTGAGAGGTGAAGAGGGAAAAGGGGTTATTACCAAAAGCTGATTGACTGTAATTGATACAGCCCAAACAGATAATTAGTCATCAATAAAACCAAGGGAAAAAGAACATTAAAGTTGGTTTTATTACAACACAG
The DNA here is from genome assembly GCA_024611195.1 of Ceyx melanurus. Taxonomy (NCBI): domain Eukaryota; kingdom Metazoa; phylum Chordata; class Aves; order Coraciiformes; family Alcedinidae; genus Ceyx; species Ceyx melanurus. The sequence continues at coordinate 11,481 of JANHGL010021875.1, read as the reverse complement.
CCTGACATCTATGACCAGCCAGTACTCAGTGTGTTTTAAGGTGGGAATGTGGATAAATTTATGAATAAATTATATAAATATAATTCCTAACAAAATGATTCCTTCCTGCCAATTTCAGGGCAGTGCACAACAGCAAGTGAGCTTTGCAGTAAAAATGCCTGATTATTTATTTATTTTATTCCCCATGAGTGAAACAGAATGTTTTTCCCCTACTCTCATTCTTGGAAAAAGTTGTCATTTAATTTTTTATTTTTTTTTTTTAGCTGCAAATTTCTAACACATCTCAGCTTGAGGCACAGACATAGCATGGAAAATTTCAGCCCAAGCATTTAATGTTTGGCAAAGTTTTAAGCAACTGGGACTTAAAATGAGAAGAGTCTGGCAATCTAGGATGTGCTAACAGCCTTCTTTCTAATGAACAGACTTTTACAAAGGCTATTAATATACTCCAAACCTACTTTGAAAGGCAGAATAGACCAAAAACCAGTGCTGGTGTCCTGTCTGAACTTTCTGGTTTTGTTGTTTGGGTTTTTTTTTGAATGGAAAAGTACTTTGAAAAAATCATTAGAAAGCAAAGTTGTATGACTAAAGCAGATATAAATCTAACTGTAATTTTCTGGTAGGCTTAATAGTTGAAATATTGTCTTCAGCTTCAGTGGTGATATTACTGAGATGCAGAGAAGGAAATTGAGAATGATCCCTGGAGATAAAGGGATCTGCAAGATGGAGTCAGGTCATTTGCATAAAAATTGTTAGGTTCGTATTTAATTGAATTATATTGGATCTTCCACTTTAGAGATAATGTCAGTTTGAGCTACTATTGTGGGTTATTACAAAGTAGTGTGTTATTAAAAACAAATATATTATTGAAACAAGTTTTGACAATGTGCTTACCTGGTAAAGTAATTTTTATTTTATTTTTTTTTTAAACACCCACGCTTTCTGGAGCAGTGAAATATGATAGCACTAAATAAAACCTGCTAAATTTGTGGTTTCCATCATTCTTGTTACAGATCTGTCCCACAGGTGCCTAGAAAATGTTTCCAGCTGATTCACTCGTGCAGCAGGCCAAGGCACGTTCCAATTTGGTGCATGTTGTTGATTGATGCTTTATAATTAGAGCACAGTCAGTCCTTTCCTTCCCCCCTCCTTGCTGTTCAGACATTAAACTAACACTGCCAGCTTAAAAACACTGTGTTTTTAAACCTTTTTACATGTGTGTTAGTAGCACTGCTCTGATATAATGGAAGAATGCTAAATAATCTTACCCCTGTCCTTGGATTTCTGCTGTTTCTCTGGAGCTGGAAAGCTGAAAGTACAGTAAAAAAAGAGAAAAAACAAGTTTGGGCCACAACATCTGGTTTACCAAATAGACAATGCTGCCTCATGACTTGACCTTTTGCTGTATTGCATCTACCCAAGTGCACACTGCTGTGTTCTGGGCTGACCCCACTCCCAGGATGATTAGCTTCAGCCATGGTGTAGCAGAAGAAATCAACTTTCATTTTAATGGGTATAACTGTATGTTATTTGCTGCAAAGTCCAACAACGTTTTGGTCCCTAATCCACCTGCAGTTTTTGACATTCCATTCTCTAAGTAGTGACTTTATAATTTTCCTTATTCATTTGTGATGACCTGAAGTGCTGAAAGTTGACTCTGAATTGGAACTGTAAGGTTAAATTTCTGTGTTAATTTAGCTTATGTGTATGCTGTAAAATTCTTTTACACTATAGCACCATTCTCTTGCATTAAAAACACACCAGCAATATCTGTGCCTGCATTCTCAATCCCACTTACCCTCTGTTTTAAGCTTCTGTCTCCCTTTTATTCCATGTCAGCACTGATGAAAATCACCCAGGTCTTTACTAATGCAGCACAGCAGCTAGAAAACCTGATGCTGGTGGTGCTCTTCATCTTGGCACTCCCAAACAGTGACCTTCCTGTGGGTCACAAAATTCTTGTCCCTCTTGTGAAACACTGTAAGCTGAAGTGGATGCAGCTCTCATCAGTTTGGCAGTGTGCTGACTGCTGAGAATCCTGCCAGCTGTCTAACAGTCAATGACTGTAGCAGCCACAGGACACTGATGCTTCAGATCATTCTTTTTCTTGTGGAAATTTAGGGGTTTGTAACTTCTTTTTCATGTTTTTACTTACTTGTTTTGTAGTTGTAGGTGGTTTTTAAACAAAAGTCTTTTGGTTCTGATTCTGTCTCCAAGAATCTTGCTAGGTTGTGAGCTCTGTTGGGATATTCTGCTGTGTGGTAGAGGGAGGATTAAAAAGGCTGAGCATGGGGTTTATAATAAACCCACCCAGATCTCAGATGGAGATTTTTCCATTATTTGCATTAGCAGGTTTCACAGTGATGCAGCTCTGAGGCTGACTGAAAGCAGGGCTGCAGAAGTCTAGACACTGAGGCTGGAGCTGTGACCCCAGCCATGCAGAAAGGGGGGACATCCACAGCCCATGAGGGCCCCTGGTCTCTGTGTTCACACACCTGCTTGGCTTGGCTTGCTGATGGTCCCAGGAGGGTTGCACAGTGTACACTTAGACACAGGAACTCTTAGGGAATGGTGTAAACAGACTGGGAGCTGTTCTGCTTCATCATTGTGGGGATTAAGGACTGATCCTTTCCAAAAAATGCAAATTTCCTGACTCCTCCTGCAACAGACAGCAAGTCAGAACAAGGAAACAAGGCAGACACCAAAAAAGTTCCCTAGGTCACTTTGCATAGTGTTGGGTGACATCAGGTCAAGTTTAAACCAAATGTAGAATTTGCCCTGATGGCTGCTTCAAAAAATAGGAATATTTTTCTTGGTTAGTCTCCTTGGAAACACTGACAGGTACACAGGGAATTAGGGGCTCCCTGGACCACAGATGGAAAAAAAAAGACTGAAAAGTGCCTTGTAAAATAGTGATGGGAAGTCAGTGCTGTAGGATGCAGTGTCAGATCCCACTGACATTGTCTGTCTTTAGATACAGAGTTGGGTTTTTGCAATGTTTTGAATGTGAAGGGGAAAATTAGTGAAAAATTCTGATAACCTGTGGCATTAACTGATGTAATTATCCTTGTGTAATTATTGCTTTGCTTTTATTATTGCTTTTTGAAGGTTTGGTTTCTTTTTTCATTAGTTTTAAAAGTTTTCTTGAAGCATGGCAGTGGGGTTTTGGCTTGACACAATGCCTGATTCCTGCTTCTCCTTGTAAAATTCCACTGTGTTCATAATTTCCAGCTGAACCTCCAAAGAGATTTTGCTCTTGGCTCCCATTTCCTAAGTACAATGAAGCCAGTGCCAATAGCTTGTGATTATCTAGCTTGGTACAACAGTCACAGTCTGGTTTTCCAACCTTGGGAAACAACTTTGATCTGCTTCAAGGCAGACAGCTGAACAGGCCCTGTAGTCAGGATTCTAGTAGCTCTCTAAGTTTTGAGCTTTATGTTTTGGTTTATTTTTGTTGTTGTTTTGGTTTGGGTATTTTTTTCTAGTTTATCTGCCACGTATGTAACTTTATAAAAGGACAAGAGGCTCTTTTAAAATCTCTTTTCCATGTAATTTCAGATTGGAATATTTGGTGCTGTTAGTATCATGAACTTTTCCAACCAATTGTCTAAGAAATGCAGCTATCTTCTGTTTCCTGAGACAGTGTCTTAGATAAACCAGATGAAAGGGCATTGCCACACTTCAATCAAAAGATATATTTTTTTATCTATTCATTAACTTATTTTCTATGTGATGCAGAATCCCTTGACCAGGTTTGTTTGGGAAGTTACCTGTAGCAAGAGAAGAATGTGGCTGGCACAGCATGGCTCACTCTGGGTTCAGCTCAGGAGGGGTGGGTACACAGCACAGCTCTTCCCCATCTTCATCTGGGAGCTGCCTAAGGATGGCTCAGCTCTGGAGGACCTGCATCAATGAAAACAGCACTAGAGAGAATCACTGCTGCTGAAAATTTACATCCACTTGAGCTATCATCTAAGCTATTGGAGGAAAGATGAATGCTCCAGCATTGGTTCTGAAGTGATGCCTTAATTAAAAAATTATCTCCTAATAATAGGCATTTTCTTCCTAGATTAAAACCGTGGCATTTGTGTTAGATCTCACTTTGAGATACAAAAGCACAAGCCACTAATGTATGTTATTCAACTAAAGCTCTACTGAACCTATGCTTACATTTGAAAAAAAAATTAAATCACATACTCAAAAATTTCTATGGGATATATAGAAAAGTTCAGGCCTAAAAAACATGTAGTGAGCAAATGACAAATAGAACTGAAATTTCATTTGAAAAATAGAATTCTCTATTTGCTGTAACACAGAGATAGAAGAGGTATCAAAAACCCTACCTACCTACTAGCAAGTAGGGTGGTTATGTGTGCTCATAGCTTAATATATTAGTACTAAATTCCAACTATACACTTTGTGCATGAATAAATAATGATTGAGCTCAACCAAGATTAAAGGCTTTCCACAGTTCTTGCTAAAATAGATTGTACCTCACTATTTGAATGCTGCTAGCAACATTTTGGTGTTTACCATATTCATTTCTTCAAACAAATGATTCATGTCATGTCTCTTCAATCATGAAAGGACTTAGAGAGGCCTCATATACATGCTACCTTCAACAGGCAAGAAAAAAAGGGAGTGCAAGCTGAGTTTGAGCAAGAGAATGAAGACACTGGTACAAATGATGATGAATGTGACTGCAAGCATTAGGCACACCCCCTGTATGCCCATATGCCCATGAAAAAAGCAGTATGGAAAACATGCTGATTTAATATCTCTGATGCTTTCCAGTTCATGTTTGTTAAGGTAAGAAAGCCCTAGAATATATGAATATATCCTTAGGTTTTCAGATTGATGTACAAGTGGTGACAAATGAGTATTTCTTCTTTTTACATACACACATAACATGCATCTCATCAACAAATACTAGCTTCTTGAACACAAATCATTGCCAATTTCTTTATCAAGTGCCCAGGATTTAAATCAGACATATGCTTTAACAATTTTGCAGTGTATCTGTAGTTCCCAGTCACAAGGGAAAGCTTTGCTTAGAAACTTCTTTCCACTTTTGGACCCTTAAATCTGCTTGCACAAGGTTGTCTTGTGAATGAACTTTCCCCAGTATACAGATTTTACTCTTGGTATTGGATCACTCTGAATTAGATATTGAGAGAAAAGCTGCATGAATTACACGTTTAATAAATGAAATAGGAAATAATCTGATTGAAAACAGAGACTGAGGCTTGGTTAGAGGAGACAAAAGCTACATTTCACCCAGACCAGCATGGTTTGGAAGACTGCAGGGTGTTTGAAGGATTCCATACCAACAAGCTACAAGGGTGCCCCAATTTCTCAACTATAACATCCACATTCCTCTTAAGATTTTTGTTTTCCTTCTCTTTATGTTAACTAATTGGTTTCAGATTAGTTCTCTTAGAAGTTTAGCATATATTAAAACCACTGTAAAAAAAAAGGTAAAAGTTTGTTGCTGTTTTATACATATTTAGATTTTAAAATTTATTTTAAAAAATATTTTAAAAATCATTGCTATACAGGTTTTGTTCTAAGTCCTGACCTAAGTTTTTACAGATAGTGGGAAACTCCACTGATAGAGGTGTTGGGTTGAAAAATGAAATGACAATCCATCTCCTCAGGATTGGAACCCAAAGGTGAATGAAATGCTCAGAAAAAAATACTGTAACTTGACATCTTCATAGAGCTTTGAATAAAGTAATCTAATTAATCCTTTAATATGATGTATTCAGAATTGAGATATTAAATACTTCCTTGGTTTTTTGCTTTGCTTTCCATGTAAGACCAGAGCTCCCTACTCAAAACCCCTTCGTTCCACTACTCTAGGGTGTGCCTGCCCCTCTTGGGCTGCCATTTTTCACCCTAAAAGCAGGTTTTATTCCTTATTTTTCATCCTAAAGCAGCTGCATGTTGGAGGCCACACAGTCATACACCCATATATCTGACAATAGTTTATACCCAGATCCTCTGAGGGCTGTTAGGGAATCGCATGGAATTTCTATGATGATGATTCTATGATGATGATTCTTAGTAGCTCAAAGTCACATCTTATAACCTGCTCTGGGAATAAAGGTGCTGCATAAATGTAAGTGTGCTGGTTTTCAGGTGAGTTGTGTTTCTTTAATGGCAAATACATTGAAAACGCCTTTCATCGCTATTCAGTGTGTGCGGTAAAAGACGGCACACACCCACACACCCACACCCACACCCCCCCTCTCCAAAAAAGACCCCGTCCTTTGACTGAAAAACCCGAAACCACCAGAAAATGCCAAGAAACGAGTGTTGTGTCGTGCTGCTGACTTTGTGAGTTCCCAAGGCAGCTGTCACCTGCCTCAAAACCGCGCTGCGGCTGCCGCCGCTCTCCCGCGGCCGGGGACGCGCTGAGGGGGGACCCGCGCTGAGGGGGGATGCGCTGAGGGGGAACCCGCGCTCCCCGCAGGGGACTCGAAATCCCCGCCGCCCGCACGCCAAACTTCCCCGCAGCGGCGCTCGGGATCGCGCGAAGCTGCTCCCTAAGCCTCCCTCGCCTTGCGTTTGGCTTTCCCCCGCTCGCTCATCCCGCCCGCTTTGCCCTCAGGCCGCCGCCGCCGCCGCCTTCAGGCCTCCCCCCGCCAGCCCGCGGCAGGTGCGCGGTGCCGCAGCTCGTTACCGCAGCTCGTTAGTTACCGCAGCTCGTTACCGCCGGCCAGAAGCTCCCGCCCGGGCGGCTGCCGGGACTTGAGGCCGAGCCAAAGGTGAGTGAGGCGCGGGTAGAGGTCAGACCCGAGCCCCTGGGGGGGGGGGGGGGGCCGCTTTTCCCCCTCGGTCCCGCCGCGGGGCCGTGTGGCCGGGCCGCGCTGGGGGGGCTGGAGACGGGGCCGTGGGGCGCCCTGCGCGCGCCCCTCCCGCCGGCCTGCGGCCCGCCAGTAGGCAGCGGCCCTGGCCCCGGACACGCCTCCATGACATAATATCTTTAATGGGATTAGAATTACTCTTGACTATACAAGTGCACAGCAGAAAATCTCTCTAAATGTCAAGTGCTGTTTGGATGTCGATGAGCTGGAACCGTGAGGCGGCGGTGCCCCTGCACTGCCATGAAGTGCTGGGGAAGTAGGGATGAGGCAGACAAGATGCTAACCTCTCCCTGCTCGTCAATTAGGAGCCACTTCCATCTTTTTGCTGGCTTTAACAACTGCCATGGGACAAAGAACTGGAGCAGACTAGCACCCAGCACACACCGAACAAGCCTCAGTTAGACATGCACATCAAATGACATCAGCACCTGTGATACAATGAACCAGAACCGAACAGCACTGCTTCTCTCCCAAGGTCATCAATCACTCCTCAGAACTCTGGAGATGCAGGATGTCTGAACCCGCAGCCATCTAACTGATCCCCTGGCACGCCAGGCCCTGCTCGTCTGCGTGCCAACGAGCCATCTGCCAGCACAGGTAGCCTGACAACTGGAAAGCCACATTTCTCCCCCAGACAGCAGGACTGTGAACAGAGAGGCCACGACCACACACGTGTGTGCCCATAAACGTGTGTGCAAGTGCCTGGGAGGGAGAGATGCTTCAGGTCTTGCCTGGTGCTTCCAAATCTGTCTCCGTGTCAGCGGCGTTAAAAGCGGCGCGCTGACGGTGCCAAGTGACACAGCACTTTCCAAAGGAGGGTAGACTCTGCTTTCCATAAAGAAAAAACACAGTAGGAGACACTGTGAAAGAAACAGGGCTATGAGGAAAAGCAAAAATTGGGCACAACTCTCACACGCACGTGATAATAAACTGGTAATTGTTTCATCACGGTTCTTCGAGAAAAGACAATGTTCAATTTCAGACATCTACACCCAAAAGCCCCTAAAACTCTTTGAGAAAATAGAATATTCAATCTCAGACACCTATGTCCAAAAGCCCCTTAAAACTCTTTGATAAAATATAATGTTCAATCTCAGACATCTACGTCCAAAAGCCCCCCAAAACTCTTTGAGAAAATATAATATTCATTCCATCTCAGACATCTACGTCCAAAAGCCCCTTAAAACTCTGTCATTTTTATGTACCACCACAACCAACAGCCCACAGCAATGCTGTGCCTTTTCTGACAGGCTGTTTCTGGGAGAAGATCCCTCCACCAGACAGGAATTCATGCCATGAACTTGTACTGTACATGTAATATCATTTTCTCACCTGTTCTGCTCTAGAATACCACTTTACCAACAGGCAGCCCCAAGCCTGTATCAACAGTGTTATTCACTTTGCTCTTCAGGAGCCATTTCAGAACTACCTGCATCAGGTGTGTCCATCAGAGCAATGGTAGGATGACCTCTCAGCAGTAAATATGAGGGCTGAGCACAAACACCTTGAGCTTTTGTTATGTTCCCCAGGATTCCTGCCTAGAAAATAGGAAACTCTGAGAAGAGTTTCTAAAAAGGGAGTAAAAACTCTAGTGAACTTGATCTAGGAGTTGTTTTACAATTCGTTATATATTTTACTGTGCCATTTCTACCATGAATGATATTTTTGTATTGTCACTATTTGAAATGTCAGGAACTTGAGGATCCAGACGTGCTGAGGATGAAGAGGGAACTGCCTTGCACTGCCTCAGCCTCTACACTAACCACTGCACTGGTCTGAAATTAATTCCTTTAGAAATCATGAGTTTTAGTAGCCCTGCCACATGACTTCAGAACAATACTGAACCCTGCAGACACCCACGTGTGTGTTCAAGTGTTGGAGGGATATGGTTGTTGGGTTCATTCTTCTGAATTATTCTGAGCAAAACTCAGTCATACCAACCTTCTGTGGGGCACACTGGGCAGACACACAACCAAATTGCTGAACAGAAATGCTGAGGAAGATGTAGATTAAAAAAAACCCAAACAAGTGATTTTGGAATAAGCTTAAAAGGAAAAGGATCTCCAGAAAATGGCACTGAAATGAGTGTTACAAAACCAGGGGAGTTCTCAGAACTTCCATGTCCTGCTTCTACAGCAAAGAGCTGGCAGCAAGTCAAAGTCCTTGGGGTACCCAGGGCTCCCAAGGCTTATAACCAAAAACCTGGATGCTTTCAGGGTGTCATCCCACATCCTGGGGCCTTCCAAGCTGCCAGTTTGCATGCTGGAAATCAAAAGCATCCTGCCCACCATGGCACAGAAACAGGGCAGGTTTCAAGGGTGACTTCTTACGTTAGACAAGCTTAGAAACCTACCTGTGCTTTTCAGAACTAAGTATCCCAAGCTGTGTTTCATCTGTGACACACTTCTATCTTCCAGAGGGAAAATGCTTCCATCAGAAACACAGACCTACTGTCAGGTCTGGAGTCTCCAAACACTGATCATAGCTTCCCATGCTCCTGAGAGCACAAATGAACAGCTTGTTAGGTAGAAATGCTGGGAAGAATCACTACCAAGTGCACTGCAGTGGAATGCATGCTCAGTTTCCCCAGCAGTGTGACCAGAAACTGCTCCTCAGACGTGTGGGAAACACCACTTCCTAGGGCACTGAAGGACAGGCAGATGATGGAGGGGCAGACTGGGTTCATTTCTCTCTCCTAGCTCTACATACAACAGCAGCAACGTTCTCTTACCATGACAATGAAACTTGGTGCCACCAAGCTCTGATGGTCTCCCCTGCCCCCAGGAGCAGCCACCTACACGAGCACACCTGGCATTTTTGCAGCTGTTCCCCTTTCCTGGTGACAGCACCAAGAGTGGCCAACAGGCACAAAGCCACCAGAGAAAGATGTGTTTGAAAGGCAGCACACATCTCTGAAAGCTGCTTCGTCACACCACGGAGGAACATCGCCAGGCTCGTTCCTTTCATAAAGGAGTCCATTCCTTCACTGCTAAAATATTCCAGTTTTTGGCAGTTAAGCCCAAACAGGTGTGGTGCCATGAATGGGGACATTTCACAGCAGAGTGTCAGGGCTGGCACAGCCCCAGATGATGCTGGCAGAGACCCCGGTGACACCCAGTGAGCAGGAAACTTGCCCCATTCTTTAGGCTCCCTTCCCCATTAAGTCATCCCCAGCCCTGAGATGCAGTTTAAGGCATCACTGAAGTGCCAGAGCACTGCCTGAGTGGAGAGCCACACCCTCAGAGATATGTAAGGTACCACAGCACTACCCAGAGCTGAGTCCATGGACTCCTCCCCGTGCTGAGGTTCTGTAGATTCATAAAAAACACCATTTCTGAGCCTCTCCCCTCACAATAAGGCTTCTTGCATCTCTTGTGGGAATTCCGTGTCTCAACTTCAGCATGACAATGAAATAAATAAAAGCAGGCTGTGTGTGTAACACAACAGTCATGAAATCGATGCTTTCTGCTTTGCCAACAACCAAGATCTGAGTCCCAAGCTGCTTCAGCCGCCTTACTCATCTCATAAGAACGAGGTTAATAGTTCTCATCTGTTCTGCAGGAGATACTAGAAAGGGTGTAAAACCAAAACCAAGGTAAACCTCTTCCTGTAATCCAGCAGGTTTGTGTGGTGGTGTTGATATTCATGAGCGTTGTGACTGCTGTCAGCTCTTAGCAGAAGGGTGTGAGAGGTTTCCCATCACAAAGGGAAGAAAATGAGAACACAGTTTGATGTGATCCTGTCTAACACAGCAGCCCATGCAGCAGCTCAATCCCCTTGTTTACAGCAGGAGCTGCTGAACTTTTCCCAGGGTATGAATAAGCTGGTGTGCAGGCAGAGGGATAATGGCAAAACACCCTTTCATGAGCCCGTCTGCACTGAGGACTCATTTCTGCTGGTGGGAATGCTGTGCCAGCTGCAACTCCAGGCACTCAGCGCCTACTAAGGGGTGTAAAGAAGAGAGAAAGTGTGCCTGACTCCTTCCCAAAAGCCAAGCCCACATTCACTTCGGTGTTGGAAAGTTCATTCATGCCATCAGCATCTCTCAGAGATGAGAAAATCAAAATACCTTTGATCAGCAGCCAGAAACAAAGCATCTTGAAAAAATTCCTCCTCCTGGTATCCAAAAGACAAAACCAGTGGGTTTTGGAGGGGAAAAGTGTGAATCTCTGACCAACACCCACGAGCATGCAGTGCAGGAGCATGGAACATCCAACTGGCCTTTAGAAGCAGCACTTCATTAATTCATCACAGGCAGATCTTTCCCATTTGCACATTAATTGGGATGCTGGCATTTGCTTCAGCAGCAGCAGCACACAATGCTTCATGCTCTGACCTGCAGATTGGTTCAGTGGAACCTACCAAACACATGGCCACAAACACTTAGTAAATGGTTTGTAACCAGAGGGGTTTGGAAACAAGGGGAACTACACAAAAGGCTCTAAAATACAATATCCTACAAGAGCAATCACTGGTAGGTGTAGTCTGAATAGACCTTGTAGGAGTCAAATGTGATGCCCACAGCAGCAATATATTTTGCAATAATATTTTAAATATTATTATTGTTATATATATAACAATGTATCTTATATATATTAATATATTATAGTCA
>JANHGL010021873.1:0-13716 GCA_024611195.1 Ceyx melanurus | reverse complement strand
ATTTAAATATTAAATTAAAAATAATAATTTAAAAAAAATAAAAATAAAACTTCAGTTTAATCAAAGTTTTTCTGCTGGCCTATCGTTATGCTCCTGCTACTAGGTCAAACTCTATCAAATAAAGTATAAATGGAGGATGGTAATCAAAATTAAATGCAATATCAGTGCAAAAGAAAAAAAAAAAGGAACAGCATGGACTTGAAGAAGCTGAGAAATATACAGTAATTATATGAGCACAATATTCCAATAGTTAGCTGCAGCAAATTTAGCAATAAACAAGGGGGAAAAAATAATCAAGAAATTACTAAATTAGTTTGTGTTTTATTGTTGATGACCATGAATATTTTCTCTGCTAAGAAACTCCCTTAGCCCCTATTTAAATTGTTAGTACATATGAAAATATGAACAGAAGTAAGTTTTTAATAGTACTATGCATAGCAAATCCACCAAGGAATTAAGTATTACTATTGTTCTAAAACAATATTTCCAATATCTTTAGTGATTAGGAAGTTTATAAGAATTTTCCAATTGAACAAATTGTACCAGAAATAAAAAAAAGCCTATTTCACATTTTGTTTCATAATTTTACATTGCTTGGCAAGAGAAATGATCCATGAATAATAAGTTTTTAGAGTATCAACACTTCCATCATGTTTAGATAAGAACATTTTGATTCTTAATAAAAAGGGATATAAAACCAAGAGTAAGTCAAGAGTAGTTTAGATTGCTATATAAGCACACTATTCTGCTTTAATCCTTAACAGCATCCCAAAACCCTTCTTATACTTCTGTTTCTTTACTTTCCTGATATTAATTTAATTCTTAAGTTCTTAATTGTCCTTAAATTCATCAGTGTTTCAAAATCAGTAACTGGAAAAAGACATTCAGCAGCAGAGGAACACACACACAAAAAAAAAAAGAAAAAAAAAAGTAAAATTCACAGAACTAAATAGATTTAAAAAATGATATATTCCTTCAGATGGTGGTATCTGACAATTAAGAGTAGGCCTAAATATTGATCTGTGCTAGGCTGCTTTTAAAGAGGTCAAAAATTCCAAGTTATTTTTCTATTTTTCCCGTGATGGTCCCACTGCAGCTGAAGAAAATCAATTTTCATTGAAGACACAGCACTTGATTTGGTGCTTTTAAATTCATTACAATTTATCATCAATGTTTCCCTCCAATGTAAATGGACTTTCTCAGCAGGACATCCTATCCAAATTAGAGCATACTAAAGTTCTCTAAGAAATCACTGTCTCCTAAATCACTCAGAATTTAAGTGGGAATAATCTGATCAGTAAGAACCCAAGTGGCAGGGGGAAAGCTGGGAAGGTAAATACATCCAAGACAAAATCTTTATATGAAGTCATGGGCTAAAAAGACTCAAAGTCCAGTTAATACCTCTTGCAAAGCTATAGTTTTTATTGTTATTAATTTCTTGTTCTGGTACAGAAACCAATTCATAGAATACTCAAGCCAATTAGAAGAAATTGTAATTCCTTTCATAATTCTTCTGATGTTTGGAGAAAATTAACTCCATCCTCTGGAAGTACTAATTATTCCATTTCTGTTCATCTTACTGTATTATTTTCACTTCAGTACTCACATCATTTATTTTCCAGTTTCTTGGACATACTTTAGGGCTGTTTCAAGCAGCTCTTAGTTTACCCTCCTTCACTTGCAGAAGTTTCATTCACTTAATGCATTTATCAGCTAGGATTTTAAAATAGTTTTTCATTTTCCATGTTTTTCTTACTGTACTGATTTTTTTTTTTTTTGTGAGAAATCTGGTCAAAGCTGAGAAATAGAAGGTGAGATAAAAGGTGTTTTGAGCAGGAACTGTCTAACATCAAGAAGGATGTTCATCAAATATTAAAGTAATCTGATTTACTTATATATCTTACAGCTATAAAGTCACTTTTTCTATCCACTCATTTCAAACTGATCATTATAATCTCTTCTACTTTCAAAGTTTACTTTTACATATATCTGACATTAAAGTGGATCCTTGAAAAAAAGCCTTTTAGCATCTACCATGCATTGAATGAATTTCCTAGATGCCTCTAGTAAATACTGAAGGCTTGAACAATAGTAAATACATTGCAAGAGTCATATTCATCACAGAGCAGTTAGTTTTCCATGGATAAAGAGTCAAATACTCTTCAAGAAAATATTAATTCTGTACTGTTTTGCCAGGAATACATTTTAAAACCTTCTTTCATTTATTCAAATGGTTATAAGTCATGATTTAAATAATACAATATTTTCATGGGATTTGCAGAATATGATAACCTGTGATTTTATTTGAATGCAGGCATATTTTTTTATTCAATTTTGTGCAAACAAATGCCTTCTATAGCTCAAAGATTCAGGTGAGGCTCTATAGAACTGAAAGTTCTATCCTTATCTGTGAAAAATATTATTAATATGGAACACTTTTGCTCTCACTATGGTTTGGGGTTATTTTTATTCTTATTTGGTCTCAATAGCATTATTTAAAAAAAAGATGTAGAATCATTTTTAGATTTTAATTATAAAGTTAACAATATTAGTTATTACTATTGCTTCTTCTCACATGATAAATATCTTTTCCAGCCAAATGACAAGCTGAGATGAGGATATTACAGTGTCAACACTACATGCTAAGGTCCTGCAGCAGAAGCCAAACTGAATTCCACTTTTATTGCTCATTTCTCCTTCTGGAAAGGACACCAATTAAATAAACCCAAAGCAGTTTTATACTGAATAGACATAACTGCAGCAAACTTAATTATTTCCTGGATAACTTCCACCAGAGAGAGATCTTTTCTTTGCATAACACTGTCACACTTGTTCCATTTTTAATCACTTTTCAAACATCAGCTTTTTTTATTTACTTAGGCTAGAACAGAATTGTTTGGGAATATAAATCCTGTTTGCTGTGAACTTGCATTCATTTCTTTCCTTCCTTCTCTCTTGTTTTAGGAGCACTTTCCACTTCAGTAAACTAAATTAACCATTAGATTATACAAACACTGCATGAGTTAATGTCTCCTCCTTCTCCTTTGTATTTTTTTTTTCAAATCTGAACAATTATTTTTCTATTTCAGAAAATGCCTACAGAGGAGTGGGATGAAGAACTGTAAATACATCAACACTATACGGAATATATTTTCCATGTAGTAAAATAGGGGGAAAAATGATGGTGCAGAAAGTTGGAGGTGTTATATTCATCATCATTGCAGCAGACTGAGGAATCTGAAACTGCATTATCATATTGCCAACATACTGAGGCAAAAGAGCATATTTTTACTGCTATTTGAGTCTCAGGAAAAACTGTGATCAGATATCTATTTTTATGGCCATTACTTACCAGTAGGTTCTCCCCTTCCCATCTCAAGCACGTCTGCTATCTGCTCACACTGTTTGCTCTTTATTTATTGAATCCAAGGATAGTTTACAGCTAGCACACATGCAAATCACTGGCTAATGACACACTTGTTAGTGGCTTCTGTAATGCATCTTCAATTAACTCATCTTCTATGAGTATGTATGGACTGCAGATCTAATGTGGCTGAGGCAATCAGCTAATTGAGCTAATAAACTATTTGGAGAGAAAAAACCACCTTAATATTTACACACCCTTCCAGAGAAATTCCAAATCAGAGCTATTTTTAAGTGTTTATCACCTGACAGCCTGTGAAAAACTTTGTGACATGACCTGGTATTCTCAGTTCTTCCACCACACAGAACAGCTTCACATCATCAAGGTATGAAAACAAATTATGATCATCTCCCACTGACTCCAATACATACAGTGCAGAGACACTTCAGACCTCACCTATCATTTCAGTTCTAACTTTTAGGATGGAGTGGAAAAACACATGCGTGCTGCCTCATCAGAATTGATATTCACTGTAAAGAACAATTTCCTTCTAGCTGCCTTGCTTTCACACTGTACTAGTTACCACAAAGATTAGACACCTCGGGGCAGCCACCTGCACATTCACCTCTTCAACAAAAACAAATGGAAATTATCCTGTCCTGTCCAGCCCCTAATATCTGTGATTCTGTGAAATGGAAACACTCTATTTCCCCCCAACCCCCTTTTATAGCATCATCATTTCTTCCTCAATCTTAGTTTTAAAATTGACTATTTTATTAGGGAAGAAAAAAAAATGTACATTGAAGAAACTTCACGTTTGAAGATGAAGTATTTTGTTTGGAAACAAACTAAATTTTATTTCTACTAATAGGAGTAATAAAATGACCACAGAACTAAGTTTTTTCACTGATCTTCCAGCCTTCATTACAACACTGGTTGTCAGGAGAATAAAAGGCTTAAATTTTACTTTTCCTTTTGAAGGAGGATAAAAACCAAACACATCAACCAAAAGCTCTATTAGACTAATAATTAAAAATAAAATAGAGTGATTCAGAAAGCACCATAAATAAAAAATTCAGATGTCTTTTACAGAATTGATCAGTAGAGAGTAAACTGGGCAAAAGTCAGTCTGAAAATGATGCTGTTCTAGGTACATATTCCTACATCTAGCACAAGATGGGCATTGACAAGAAATTTTTGTGCTATTCTTGTGACTTATAGATTCCTTCCAATCTTATGCTTGACAGGGGAGTAACTCTGTAGATGGCAGAGCCTGTAGTCTCACACAAAAAAAATCCCATATTCTTCTGTGCCATTTATATTGTTTTATTCCTCCAGAAAATGTTTGAGAAAAATTCCTGAGCTGCCCTTCTGCACTTTTATTCTTTAAAAAAAAGATTTTATTAATTTCCCCAGAGGGAGGAATCATACAGGTGAAAATTTGATCTATGATATTCTAGGTTCTAGGAAAAAATAATTTAATGTCATGGTATTCAACTAGCTCACCAATAGTTCTTTTATTCACTAACATCACCATGTGATAAAGACGATAAAACCTGCTTTTTAGGCCATGGAATAATGCTGCAGATTTCACAGCTAAGCATCTTCAAACAGGAAAAATCCTGTAGGTTGCAAGCAGTAAATCCAAATACAACACTGTGTAACTCATGCCAGGTTTGTGCTCCCCTTTGTTTTGAAATTGAAGATTCAAGGATTTTTGTGGATAGGAACTGTCACATTGGTCCAATCAAACTCTGAAATAACATCACTACAAAATGCTTAAGAATTAACAGAAACAGAAAGGAGGTGTAGCTCTGATCTTGTACAAAATATAATGATGGAGGGAAAAATTCCCCCATATATTATTATATATTATATTTCAGAACTGGGGCTGTTAAATGTTCAATAAATCTTGCTGCCAATAGTCATGATGACAATGAAAAAAAGTGCAGAGATGACAGTGAATGAATGCAAAAATATATGTATGCTTGCTTTTTTGGTGTATTTTTGGCCTCTTCCCTACCTTTTTATAGAAGAATTTCAAAGTATTCAATATCAGATCTATAACCCTCCCTCAACCCAACCTGGAAAAGAGAATTAAGTTGTTAGCAGCAAAGTCTCAGTAATCATGGCACTGGTGTGAAATCATGTTTTTTATAATGGATTTAGAAAGCATGTCACACATTTCCACCTTCCTCTAGTCTTTTATGCAGTGTTCTGGTACATTAGCATTTATTTCTCTAGCATCCTCATCTATATTTTCAATGTCTCCAGAAGATAATATGTGTTTTTTCTGGACAGTCAGACAGGAATCATGTTGCTGGAAAAAGCAACCATTCTGTGGCACAGCACAGAATGATTTAGGTTGGAAAAGACCTTAAAAATCATCAAGTCCAATCACCCAACTCAACCAAGTCCACCATGAAGCCATATCCCCAGGCACCACACCTATATAGTTTTTAAACACACCCAGGGATGGTGACCCAGACACCTCTGGGGACAGCCTGTGCCAGTGCCTTTCAGTGAAAAAAAAAATCAAAATGTAAATATTAATTCAAAATCTAAGAGCAGATTTGTTCTTATGCAAAGCATATTACCCAAAAGAGGTACTGGATACTGGATTCCACACCTTCAGTCTTTAAACATCTCACTTACCTAATTATTGATAATAATAATAATTTTAAAAAATAAAATTCATAAGGATTCAAGTCCTACACTTGAAAAGAAGACATACACATAAGAACACAAGGTTTCTAAAAATAACATTAAAGGTTAAGGTCCTATTAACTTGAAGCATTTAATTCTTGAAGACAAATAAAACAAAAAAACCCATGGCACCCCACCTCCTCAAAATAACCCATGAAAATATATTTGTGTATGCAGAACTTCTTGCAACAGCATTTCTATACTTAGCTGAGAAAATTAAGTATAAATTACCAAAAGCTTGGTTCATTACACATCTCTTTTCTTGGTTTTTTTTGGTTCTACTTTGTTCCCCATGTGCCATTGTTTTTCTGACACTGGCTCTTTGTACACAAGATTTTCTGAGTCTTTTTTTCCATATCAAATACTGAGCTTCCCTATTGCTCTTTTGTCATGTCCTGTGAGGCACTATAAGTTTATTCTGTCTTCTCTTTCCCCTTTACTGTAACATAAACCTAAAGTTCAACGGACATCAATGTCTTCAAATACATGCTATTTTTTTCCCCTTAACTCTCATTTCTTCTTTGATTTTTCACAAAATGTTAAGGAAGCATTTTAATGGAGTTCAAGAGCTCAGGCTAATGAGCAGTTACCAACAATCCATAACTGTTCTGTCCTGAAGACAAACCATAAAAGAAGGTTTTCATCAGATTTTCAGTCTTGAAAAGTGCCTGAGGATAGCAAAAGACAGTGAAGACAGCTATAAATGGAATTAAAAGCATTCACTAGTACTTTAAATTTTCTCTCTGGTAATTTATTTCATCCACGGGGTGAAGATCTTGCAAAACTATTGCATTTCAAACCTGTCTTCCCTGTGCTGCACAAGCACAAACTCCTTCCTGGCTGTCCCAATGGGCACTGGTACCTGTAGTCACCATGGCTTCCATTTCTGTTCTCTGGACTGGTTTTCTTTCCATATATTTACAACTCCTGACAACTTCTAAACCCTGAAGAGTTGTCCCTTAAATATCATGTATTGGTTTAGCTGTGTCAGTTTAAGGTCCAGAAAGGTGCAATTCCTACCTTCTGTTGCTAGCCCAATGAATCAAAGAGGATTTTAATACAGCTAAATCTCATCAGGAAAGAATTCCTGTTAACTGAATAGAATTTATCCTTGAATAAAAAGATCATACTCTCCTAATGAGCCCTTTCTCAAGAGCAGTAAGTATAGATAGCATTCAATAAGTCTGATGTCTCAAAAAAAAAAAAATTATTAGGACTGCAAGCATGGTACAGAACAAAAGCATTGTATTAAATCCAAATCAGTTCAGTACTATCAATAATGAGGCTTCCACCTTCATTAAGCTCTTAATACTATCACAAACACAGGTGGAAGTACTTTCCCATTCATTTTGCCTCTCATTAACAATATTACATTTTTCATTTCATGAAACAGCAAGGGAAAAGATGGGCTGGAGGGACAAAGTCAGTCACCATCTTTTCATTCCATTGAAGTGATGAGGAAGGACAAGCTATTTATCTTCATTAATATTCATGTGAATCAATGTTCTGGCTCCTGAAAGTAGCACCAAGGTTCTCAAAAAAAAAAAAAGCACTCCAAGTGCTTTCTCTTCAATCCTCTCTCTACAATATTTTGCTTTTGAAAAAGCAAAAACATCTGGTCAAACAGAGCCTTGCATCTTTCTATCTTCAGATACCTTTGTAGATGCCTTCTGGGACAAGCTGGAACCTGGCCTTTGTATTTTACCACATGATCAAATAAAGTTAGTGATCTTCAGTCTAGCCACAGAGGATTAAACTTGCGAATTAATCCACCCCTCACCTGCCCTTTGATCACTCTGATCACAGCTTAAGCAAGTCAACACTAAAATATATCAATTCAACTGAAAAAGACCAAGGAAACAAGCACTTGAGCACTGTTTGCTGGGCTGGACTGGGCTAGAAAGGGGCAGAAACATGCTCATGATATCACATACAACCTGTAGGACTTGTTTATTCCCATTTTGGCTAATGCAGTTTTCTGCCCTTGGTTGGATGTCCACCACATTCATTCAAGCTGGTTCTAGTACCAATACCTCTGTAGCCTAGACCAGGCTGTGCAAGGGCCCCATGAAGTATTTATGATTCTTTAATAATCTGAAATTCTAAAGTCACTTGGTGACTGTGAAGTGGCAATCATGCTTGCTGGCAACCTCTGAAAAGCACCATATTTTATGAATCATACAGCATACTATAGCACAGCAGATCTCTAGCTTAATGCACAGGCTAAAAAACAAGGCAGAAAGAGGCTGAAATCCCCTCTGCTGGGCTCTCCAAATCCAGCCTTTCAGTATGAACTCCTAAAACAATAAAAATGTTTCATTAAATTTGTCTGAGATTCCACTTCTCTGCAGGTTTCATAAACCTAAACTTGAAAAGAATGCAAATAGAATTCAAGAAAATAAGAGAGAACTGAGCATCTCCCCTCAAATGATTTCAGAGATGACACATTGGAACCAGAGTTCCAAGGAATGTGAGCATTTTGGATGTTTTTCATTATAAAGTTTCTTATGTACCACATATCAGAGTGGTTAAAATTCAAAGCAGCTCAGACAATATTCCGTTCAATGTACTTGTCAGTTGTATTTCTTAGGTATGTAATTTACTTGACAGGCAGAGTTTAAATGCTTTAAAATAAACCATTGTACCAAGAGCAGATGCAGTCTGGTAACACAGTTTTAAGTTTTATTAGGCTTTTAAATGCAACCAATTTGTTAGGGTGAAATCTTTAGAAATAACCCCTAAAACCTGTCAGTGGAAGAATCCATTTGGATTGCCTTTTTTTTCTCCCCTCACTGAACCACTCAAACCTTTTGAATTATTCATATGCAGAGCCTTCTGTAATATATTTTCTGTCTTGGAGAATACTTGCCTTGCTACTGTGACTGTGCACCTCGTGGATGAGCACTGATGAGAGTCAGGCAGGAAAATAAATACTAAAATAAATACTAAATACTAAAAATAAATGCTAAATACTTCCAAAATCCAAACTAATCAAAATATTTCCTTGTCTTTCTACACCTACCTATTCCATCCATCAGTTCTTCTTGTACATTAGTGTTTTGGGCTTGAGTTTCAGTCTGGATGGTTTGTTGTTTTGGAGTGTTTGGGGTTTTTTTTTTTCATGTTTTGGTTGTTTGGGGTTTTGTTTTTGTTGTCATTACTGTTGGGTTTTTGTTGTTTTGGGTTTTTTTTCCAAGTTACTTTGGATCTAATGCTGTACCTTCCAAATGCTGTGATGGAGGTTGCCTGGCTTAGACACAAGCTGTATAAATACACTAAAAAAAAAAACCAGTTGGCAAGCTGGCACTAGTCAGACATGAGTTTGATTCCTCTAGGCACAAATTCAGCTACACAGCCTCAAGTTTTGTTCCAAATGCATTATCAATCTACTATCTCACATTGGAAATGGCAAATCCCACTCCAGAATCAAAATATTCTGGGAGGATGAGTTACAGGAAACAGTTGGTGATTGAAATAAACACAGTACATTGATGATGAGACTGCTCATGCCAAAAGAGAATGGAGAAAATATAGTCAATATGCTGAAATACAGGGTTTTCCATAACATGCTCTTCCTCACAACATATGCAGACACTGAAGTTAGACTTCACCCCAGGTAAACTTGGTATTTTGGACACCAACTGGACAAAAGGATTGCATTATTAAAGCTCAGATTTCTCCAAAATACACTTCATTTCTAAACAGAGCCCTGTTTCCTCCTTCTTCTTGACTTGCTGAGAAAGATTAATTCCTTTCTTTGTATTTCCAGTTGACTTTTCAAGGTTACCTATTCCTCTTCCTTTGATTAAGAGCTTCTATTGATTAATCATTGAATTTTATTGAGAGATGAAGTAGTTAGACTTTGGATATTTATTTTTTTTTAGCATTAGAACCTTGATACTTACAGACAAGCTTTCTTTGAAAGCCTGGACTAAATAAGTATGCAATGAAAATCAAACAAATCAACACTATCAAGTCCCAAGGAATAAATCATGGGGGAAAAGTCATTAAGATTAAAGCTAATTAAGATTTAATGCAATGTGTCAGATCACCACAGAAATGACAAAACCCCAACCTCCTAGATTTAAAAATGGCAATTTAAATATAAATACTTGCTAGGTATGCAAGGCAAAACAAATCCCCACAAAGATGGGGTTGGTACTTCTGCTGGCAAGGCAAGCTCTGGGCATGTGATAGGGGAGGCAGAATGCTTAGAAGTGGATTTGCTTTGGCCAAAGCCACAGAATATATGGGCAGGGCCAGTAATCAGCAAGGTCTGAGCACAAGTCATCCCTTTCATGTACAGCAAGGACTGACCTTTTCAATGGCAAATTAAATTTGGTGCATTTACAAGAATCTGTTCCCACTGGCTTCCACACACTTCAGATCAGGACCAGGTGAAAGCAAATAACCTTTTGGGAGAGGAAGCAACAACTACAACTATTTTAAAGGAGTTATCTGTGCAATGTAAGTCTAGATTAATTGCTCCCCATAGTAGTTCTGACTTGTTTTGGTTAAAAAAAAAAAAGTTTTATAAAAATTCTTCAAGTTCTAGTATAAACATTGCTCTGTAGAACTTAAAAGAAGTTGACCTCTAAGAAAAGAGCATCAAGGAAATAGTTCTACATCCATTTTGTGGAATAATGTACAGTTCCCAAGAACATCCTATGAAATTAAAAATCCCTTATCCCAGTGGAGAGCTTTCTAGTGTCCCCACTGTAGTAAACACACCAGCGTAAAGGAATAATTTCCTTATTTCCAGTAAGTCCTGTATGAAATTTCACCTTCTGAATGCATAAAGACACTGAGGCAGTGATTTCATAAGTAAAATTTCATAAGATCTTACCATTATATTCTACTTATTCATTCCTCTTCCACAGGAGTATGTAGTACTAATAAGTCTTTAAGAAATAATCAGACAGCTAAAAAAAAAAATAATAAAAAAAATCTATGAACTACAGGAGTTGTCAATATTGTACAAATGATTGATGATAAGATTCTAACAAGCAGGGAAATTAGAAATTCATTTGCAGTGAGATCTCTAGACTGGAGTCCCCTAGTTCTTCTCCCATTGACTTCAGAGCTTATCACTATTGGAATTATATTATTTAGAATTATAGTATTTAGAAAAGGAGAGGCTTTAGTACCTCTGTTTTCTCTCTGGGACAGAAAAAAAACCCAACCAAACCCAAAAAAAACCCCAGTGAGACTGGAGTTCAGAATCCCAGGAAGAAAAATCAGGCTTGTTAACAAAACCCAAAGGGAAGGATCACAAACCTTTTCTTGCACTGGGTCCTGAGTTAAGGGATTACCCTAAAATACTGAAGGAAATACAGGTCAGAAAGTGTTTAGGAAAAAACAAAGATTTAACTGAGAAAGTACCCATCTCTCCTGGAATTAGTCTGATTTTCTTTACAAGATATTAACTGGGAATAGTCTTAAATTCTGGGATAATTTAAGAAATTAAATGGGAGTTGGCTTTATATTGTCATTAGCTTATTAAAATAGTTAAGAAACCATAAGAGCAGGTATTCCTCACCCTGTTAGTGACTCTATAGAAAATTGATAGCACATCTTAACACAAAGCTGAATGTTTCCAGAAGTGAAATAAAGAGAGATACCCTCTACAAGAACAAAATCAAGCATAAATATTTTCAGATATTTCCCATTGTTAAAAGAAATTTCACTTCTGATATAGTCAAACTGTTGCAAGTTATCTGACTAAAGTGCAATTCATACAGGCAATCACTTCTAGCTCAAACTTTAATGATATTTAGGATTAGCAATATGATAAATGCAAAATATCCTTCACTCTGATGACTCCTATCTATTTCTCAATTTATATAGTGAAGACAAGAGAGGAAGGTAAATAGGGAGGGCACAGAAAATGCAGGATTCATTCTTTCAAACACAGTGATGCAAGTAAGGGAAGCATTTGACTTCATGTCTGCAGATAAATAAGTATCAGACAGTGAGAATTCACCTCTCAAGAGTTACATGTGGTCACAGAAGTGTAAATATTCAGGAATCTGGAATAAAAGTAATTTTAGATTCTTTTCATCTCCTCCAATCTATTAGAAGAATCTTTTCTTTATTCCAGATGGTATGAGAAAATTAGTGTTTTTCCTTAAACACTTATCTAAAAATTAATCAAGAACAAGAGTAGTAAGAGCAACTGACTGTTCTGTTCTCAGACAGTTCAGATAGTCTCAGGATGATGCAATTCTTGAGGCTTAATTTTTGTCTCAAAACTTATGGAGCATTAATAGTAGAAGATAATTTCTTGTAGGAAGTACCTCTGGAAATGCAATATTAAAACCAACAAAACTGAAGAGTTCACTGCTTTGTAATAGTGAGAAAAAAAGAAATGGACCCATGAGGAGAGTTTTTACAAAAATCAGAAGTGATTTTTTTTTTTTTTGGATCAGTTTACTGACTTGCACCTTTTGCAATCAGGTATTTTTACCAAGAGTAAAAGCTCCTTCCCCCCCTGCACTTTGCACAGGTACAGATTACTAAGGCAGGCAAGACCATCACTACATCAAGTTCAGCAGAAATCCAGACATATTTGCATCTGAATGAAATTATTACAGCTTCTCCCTGCAATAGATCTCTAAAAGCTTATCAGTGCTGAAGAAAAACCTCTCCATTATGGACTCTGCTGCTCCTCAGTGTCACTGAATGGCAGGAACTTCAAAGTTCCTTGGAGAACTCAGGGAGGGTTCTGCTTGAATGTGGCCTTGGAAAACAAACCCAGGATTCACTTTTTAGCATTTAGTTTTTGCCCCTAGCAAACATTAAATACGAAAATAGGATCTACACTGCTCTGAACACTTACTTTTTTCTTCCCAGTGCTTTAAAAATCACTCTCTGCATAATGGTGATTACTGCTTTTATTCCAAATCACCTTTTAGTGCTTCCAAGGTAACAGGCTGTCTCAAGACCTTTGCTCAGTGTTCTTTCCAGCACCAAGAGAGCAGAGGGGTAGTCACTGCACAGTCAAAACTTTGAGAAGAATTATGAGTATTAACAGCATGGCTTAGGGAAAAATCTGCAACAAGGATTCACTGATATTTGTTTTCTACCAAAAAAAAAAAGATATACACTGCATGCAGTGATACCATATATAAATCAAGAATTCATCCAACACAAAGCATAGGACAGCATTAAATTATAGTTAGATTTTCACCAAATCAATTCATATTTGTATGTATTGTAATATAGGAATTATCTTCTACTGGCAAAAGCAAGCAAATTATTTGCATTTATGTTCAAGAAATATTCTTATACATACTTCAGTTCCCCCATGTAGCTTTCATATCTTTTAATTGTCCATTAATAAAGTAGCTAGTACTATGTAGTGCTAGTACTATACTAGCATGTAGCTATACACCAGGGGAAGTATAAAGTTGGTCTCTGATTGCACAGGGATTGGGTTGGGAAAGCCAAAGCTTATGATGATAATAATAGAGAAAATAATAGAGAATAATTCTCAATAATAGAGAAAAATGCATGGGTAAGTGCATATTAAATATTGTTTTGTTTCCCTTTTATTTCTGGCATATTTTAAGACTAAAGATTCATGTTCAATATAAATAAGATTTAATTTCAAAGAAAATAAAAATGTAATAATGGAACATTCTCAA
>JANHGL010021872.1:74773-89243 GCA_024611195.1 Ceyx melanurus | reverse complement strand
CCATGGGGTGCGGCCGCGGCGCCGCCGCCCTGCTGCCCCTGCCGCTCGTCCTGCAGCTGTGCCCGGGCCGCGCCGCCCCGCCTGTCCCCCGAGGTAAGGGCACCGCCGCCCCTGCTCGCTTCGTTCAGCAAACTCTTCTTTCCCCTCTTTAATTCAGCACGGCTTTGGGGTTGCTGCGCCCCGTCCGCTCGGCAGGGAGCCTTGTGCTGGAGCGGGTGGCGGGGCTGGGGAGTCGCCAGCTCCGCAGGTGCGATCGGAGCCGGAGCCATCGCGAGCAGCGGGGGCTGCCGCTGCCTGTCGGGGCGGGAGCCACCGCGCTGCCCCGGCCCCTCGGACGCCCCCATCCGTGCTTTTCCCACCAGGCTCGCGGTGCGAACCGCAGGTAGCCGCGGTGTACTATCTCCATCAACCACACCCCTAAAAGCAGAAAAAGTCTGATTTTATAGGTGCTTGTAGGTGCACTGAACGTCTGAAGAGCACACTTTCAGTTGCAAGTTCTTAGAAATGAGAATTGAACGGCTAAGCTCGTTGGGAATACTCCACTTGGTAAAAGAGAAAAACAATAACCATCTAAATCCACTATTATTCTGGCAGTATTATGCATGTATTAAGTCAGGAGACGCTTTATTTTAGAGCCTGCATAAAGTGAGCGCAATCACTACAAGTGACTGGAACCAACTCAGCTACTGAGTGCAGCAGTTAGCATGACATGATGCTACTCCAGGAGACTTGGTGCAGCTCCTGATTCTCTCTGCATTTTTACTCTGCTCCATTGTCTGATGAAATGATGTTTGACATCATTCCTTAGTTAAGTGAAGCAGATCTGAAAGACTGCCAGTCAGATTAAATTAGCTGCATTTCCAAAAGCCTTTATTAAACTATTTCTTGATGTAAAAACATTTCAGAAAATTGTCATATTGAGAAGTAGGGTATTGCCATTTTAATAACAACAACAACAAAAATAACTGAAAAAAATACCCAAAGGCAGTTTTCCAGCTTGTCGGGACAGTAGCCTCTCTCTCGCAACATGCGGGAAAAAAAAACCCCAACAAACAACAAAACACTCTGTGAAATTTTTACCTTCTTACAGAAATTTTTGCAGCACGGTTAGAACTTCACTGCTGGTGTCTAAGCCGTCCTGAATTGTCTTGAAAATACTGAACAGTAGTGCACCAGTGTTTACATTTACAATTATAACACAGTTAGCTGTGATTGCAGAACCTTGGAAGATCTCAAAAAGCTGAATCAACATGGCAGCAGAATTAAGGCGGGGAGGGGAGGGTGGTGTGGTTTTACTATTCTCTCCTGTGCTACTACTTTCATTCATTCCTCCATACCTTCTCCTCCTAGGGATTCCCATTGTGTCTTTCAGTTCCCATCTGAAGAGTAAGTCTTGATGTTTTGGGCAAATCTCCAAATACTGTTTTGCCACTGTAGTTGATGTCCTGGTATCATTTTCATAGGACGGTGAGCAGCTCCTTTTTGAAAACCACAGGAAGTGGGTGGGGGAGAGAATTCTGGATCCTGCTTAGCAGTGGGTTCAGTTTAGCTGGGTGGGTAAAGCCAGCCTGGGCTCAGAGGCATGCCTGAGTCCTCCTCAGTCTTACTGCACTGATTGAAACCAGCTGCTTGTGTCTTTACCTTCAGCAGTCCTTTTCTATCCATTTATTTTGAAGTCTGACTTCCCAGGGAGTGGAGGAAAATAATGTGATTCTTCTAAAAATGAAATCTGGAACCCTTGTGAATCCTTTTGCTCTTACTCCTTCCAAACAAGCAATTGTCTTTGTTAAGTCTAACAGCTGTCTCTCTCTGCCAGCTCTTACTGAGGATGTAAAATGATTTTTTGTTACCCCATTGCTTTTTTACTAGCTGCTTTTGCTGGCATGTGTGTAATTTTTTGTAAAAAATTGATCCAGTCACGCTGTGTCTGCATGCTGGTCAGTGAAGGTGTCTCTTAAGCAGCGTTAGATAACATGGTGCCAAGAGATCCATTTGAGGCAATGTGTTTTGTAGAATGCAACTACCAAACCATTTTGAGCACTCCTTCAAATATGCAGGTATCAAAAATGTTTTCCGTAAAGGTAGACAGACATTTGTCAGTGTTTAGTCATTACTTTTATAATATTTCTTCTGTATTTTTATGTGTGTGACTCTAGCACAGATTACTTAGTCTCAAAGGAATTGATATAAAATCAGCTAATAGATTTACAAGGACCAGGCAAAATGTATAGATATATTTTGTTCTGTCAAAGACTTAAGTACTGTATTGGAATGCTCTGGCTGAAAAGTCACAGATGTATTTTATGAAAGATTATTACATGCAAAAATGCTGTTGTACCAAGTAGTGAGCTGCATTTCAGTATCTTGCTTGGGCAGTTGTTTTGATCTCTGAGTACTAAATGTTATTAATTACCCGGCCTTTTGCCTCAACTGTCTGGTTCACTGGTTTCAGTGGAAGCAGTGGTTGTCCTGGGATACTGTAAATCTGAACTAAATGAAAGAGCAGTCCTTTGACCCAGTCCATGTAGCATATGTGTTTCTTTGCTGATTGACAACAGTATTACAAGTGCATGTAGAGATCAAGGCCCTGATTCTTTTAGTATTGTATTCCGAAAAGTCTCAGTAGCATCATGGGATGCCTGAACCCAATTCAAGTGTAGACATAAGTGTTGGTCTGTATTTCAATGGTTTTATGAGATAAAGGGAAATATGTCATCGCTTTTGGACATTGTTTTTGTTTTTTGTTTTTTTTTTTGGAAATGAAATTAATGTCTGGATGAATGGATGCTCCAGAATAAGAAATGCAAGCAGCATGAATCCAGACTCTAATATTAAGGGAACAGGGTTTCCCACATGGCTGTGGTAGGTCCATGTGCCCATGTGATTGTCCTCTGAGTGCTCTTCAGTCTCCTTGTGCTTGTAGCATATAGAAACACTGGATCAGTAGGATGGCACCATCAATATACTTGACAACAGCTTTCAGGTCATGCTGGGTAGGAAAGGTCCGCCTTTTTTTTTTTTCCCCCTGGAAAACGAATCTTATATTTTTCTCAGTACACCACAGACTTGAATCAAGGTAAGTCACATACCTGTGCTATCAGATGCCTGGGCTGTCTGCCTGGTATTAGGGCCCTTCTCTGCTTGGTGCTCTGTAGTATTGTGCTGATGTAGGGGAAAAACATGGCTCGGCTATGGTAGGCCTATGCAGTGGCTAAATATGCTTTACGTAACACCTGTGCATAGTCATTTATCAGACTTTATTGTAAAGTTGTAATATATATACTTCTTTAACAGCCTTGGGTTGAAATATGACATAATCAAGAAACCTCTGGAATAGTTTGAGTTTGGAGACATCACAGATTTAAGAACACCGAGGAAAAAAAAAATTGTTGTTTCAGTGCCATAAGGGGGGTAGCTGACATATGTACAAGTATAATGTTATACTCTTTGATGATGCATTATGCAAAAATTAAAAAAAAAAAAAAAAAAGAAAGAAATTGAAACAGTTTTCACTATGCCTTCAGGGTATTATTTTTTTTTTGGTCAGGCTTGTCTTTCTTTGTTATCTGTGCCAGAAGGGCAAGATGAGTCTTACTTATGTAATATATCTTCTGAGAAGTTAGAGAAGTGAGGAGGTTATGAACATCATATTCCTTACCTGGCTTTTTAGCATTTTAGTGTCCTCCAATTGCTATAAAAATGATTCTTGGAATAAGTACATTGGAAATCTGACATTTTTTGATGCTGTATCCTCAGTATAACTGAAAAGAAAAGCCATGCATCTTAATTTCTGAAAGCAGAAATAGGTTAAAAAACTTTCTGTTGAGCTGTATCCTCAGAAGAGGAAAATTGGAGAGATCTATCTGAAAATGTTTTGAGTACCTCAATTTGAAGACTGTGTATTACTGTGTTAGTAACTTACCAATAATTCCTTTTGAAAGAAAGTTGATGAAAGATAATCAGTTGCAACTAAATCTTATGGGATATTTTGGTAGAGTCACAAAATAGTTTTGGTTGGAAGGGACCTTTTAAAGATCATCTAGCCCCAACCTGCTGCTATGCATGGATAGATCTTTCGCTATATGATGTTGCTTAACGTGTAACTGCCAATACCAGGGGGGTTGAATTAGACGATCTTTAAAGATGGCCTTCATATATTGTTCATTTTTGTTTTAATATTATTTATTTTAGGTGGGACAACTTGTGTTCATTTTATAATATCCATATGGAAGTAGCAAAGAGTGTGCAATCTCCATTGTGTGTCTTCAGGCTACATTCTTCTTTGGTCATTATTATATTTAAATTTCTGTTGAAATGTGCTTATTTTTCAGTTTTTGATCTTCTTCCATATTCCAACAAGAGAGTGGTAACAGACATCTTGCAACAAGCACTTGGCGATCCTATGCTGAATGACATGTACTTGCTCTCGACATTCAAACTGCAGCCAAAGACCACAGCCACCATTTTTGGCCTGTATTCATCTGCTGACAACAGCAAGTATTTTGAATTTACCATAATGGGAAGGGTGAATAAAGGTAAGTTGTTTGGAGTGTGTAAGGGGAAAATTAGTGTTGGATCTGTAATTGTTGGCATGTCACAGAAGGATCTTGAAAACTGTGTGATTAACTTTTGTGCTTCAGTAATTTCTGTTGCATGTTGTCACCACTTAGGTGACACCCCTTCACAGGATGAAAGTGTTAGTTACGTTCACTCTTACTCTCACTCTCATCCTCTTTCCTGGATGCTGACCCTGACCCTGCTGATCCCCTCCTGCTCTGAGGAAACTGACCTGACAATCAGCTGGTATCTCCACCCGTGATGAACTTACTGTGAGCAGTGCTGAGAAAGGAGGGGAAAAAATTGAGTATGGAGATAGTCAATTTGGTGTTTTTTTGTTGTTGTTGTTATTGGGTTTGGGTTTTTTTTGTGTGTGTGTGGGTTTTTTGTTTGTGATGTTGTTTTTTCCCTTGGACAGTCACTGGTTTTTATTACTCAGGAATGCGAGGGACACAGGCACATATTGCCTCATGCATATGGAAGGCAGGTTCTTGTTCTGCTGACCCTGGAGGTTAGATGTGACCATGTAAGACACATATTCCTAGTGAATTAGTGTTTGTTTTTCATTTATTGGTATCAATTAATCTGGAGTCAGAGTAGGAACTTCAGCAGACTTGTAGAAATGGAGAGCTTTTGTTGCTTTGTAGACTACTTCTAGGATATATGGCAATTGTAAGGTTGAGTGAAAAACTGTCAAATTCTATGAATTATTCTTGCTCCACTGACTTCACTGCTGTGATAATTTGCTGCTGCAAATGTAATCAGGCAGCTGAGTCCAATATACTGAGAAATTTCAGTTTATATATAGTAAAATTTTTCCTTATGCTGAAGACAAACACACCTTTTCCTTGGGAACATATAGCAGTTTATCAGGTCTGCCAAAATCCTTCTGAGGTCAGGGAATATCAACTTCTGTGCTATGTGTGTGTTGGGGGTGGGTAAGACATGGTCACACAGCTGCCTCAGTGTGTGCCATAAAATTCCTAACACTGTATGCATACAGTTTTGAACATAGCAAACTTTTGTATTGATTTTCAAGAATACCTGCATGCCTGATCATTACTGATATGCTTTAACTAACGGTCTTAAGATGGTTCCTGGTGCAAGGTTACATGGCTCCTTTTGGTTTTGTCCTTAGTATGTAAGTGTTACATTTTAGAATTGTCTGTGACAGGACAGTGGCACATAGATAGGCAGCATGAAAATACTTGTTCTGTCAATGGCCAGTGTTGAGTGGATGGGGGACATCTGTATTCTACCTACTGACCAGACAAGGGTAGGGATGTGTTTTTCTTGCAGCAGAGCTGTTCCATCAAAGTCTCCTTGGCTCCTTCAGTGTACTTTATTTAAGACATATGGCAGTGTGTGAGTAGTAGGCAGTGTTTTCACGTGATTGCTCTGGAAGTGTCAAGTGTCCCATATGGCTACTTCATATAGTAAATTAAAGCACATCTGGTATATTGTCATGTGAGCTGAAAGTATGTAGTGTAGGGGCTCTTTGTGATCCTTTCAAGCCTGGAGATCATCACTTAAGTGGTGGACCAACAAAATGCAGAGCCTAAATATCTATGTTTTTTGGAAGAGTGCATATGCGCATAGTATTTCCTCTGCATGGTATTTCCACTTATGCACCCAAAGCTGTCTAAGTAGCCCAGAGCAGGCCTTGGTTATCCTTTGAAGTGTCCCATTTGAGAGATGTGTTTTAAATACTTCACTCATGTTCTGGTTTTGTTCTGATATACCTGACAGTAAGATGTTCATAATGCATGTTTTTAAAGCACATATCTGAAATCCAGAGCAACTGTTGAACTCGTTTTGCCTAATTAAAATACTTATCAGAGGCGAATGGCATCCATGGGTTTCTTACCCTTTTTGAACAATGCCTTTAACGAACAAAGGAAGTGCGTACAAATGATGTAACTTAACAATTCCATGAAGCAGTACCTATTTTATGGCAGGATTAGTAGTTTTATTGAAAATCTATTTCCTGAACAGTACAGGATCAACTTCTTACTCTCATGAATGTCTGTAGAATATCCTAGTAGCAAACATGTAATGCAGGGGCTTGGATGAATTAAATTTTAGGGTGGTGGAGGCTGTGGTCCAATAAAATCTCCCTTCAAAATCCTATTCTAGTTCACCAGATGGATATTTGTCTTTGGCCGAGGAAGGAATACTTGATCCTTCTTCCAAGCCAGTTTTCTTTTTATCCTCAAACTATTTTGGAAGGATCTGTTCTGGGTCCTGCCACTATCTCATCTTTTTCCAGCTTACTGCTGTGTTTGGTCACTCTGAACGTTGGGCACAGATCCAAAGGCCTTGATTTCATAGGACCAGGCATACCTAATATTCACAGAAGTACTCAGCACTGCAACATAATCTATCTTGCTAGATGTGTAAGTTTGCCATGAAATGCTACCTTTTAGCAAGTTTCTGGTGATCTCATGCACCTTTGAGGAAATCTCAGCTCTGGCAGTGTTTTGACGTAGACAGCAGTGAAAACATTCCTAATATTGATCACAGCTGCTGAGATTTTAGCACTAGTGTAGTCTTTAAAGATGTAGACATGTCCTGCCCCACTCCTGCTGACATAAATCTCTCTTCTTTTAATCAGTAGATTTAGTGATTAGGAAAAGTAAGGAACGTGTACCTAGTAACTCAGAAGGTCATGGGCAGGGGTATCTCAGCATCAAAATGGGTATATTAGTAGGAAAAGACGGGAAGATAATATGTTAAATGAATGCAAATGGCATGAGTTTAGTAGGTGTAACTAGCTCTGAGGCTAATAAGAGTTTTCCCCTCCACTATATCAACAATTTTTAGTTGACATTATGTTAATTTAGGTGTTTCTTGAAGGTCAGAGTATTTCTGACCTCTTACCTGATGCAACACTATCAGCACTCTGTGAACTTCAAACAGATGTTCACAGGACCTTTTAACTATAACTTAACTCTTAAGGAGCTCAGTATGCAGCTTGACTCCTCAATGCACATAACTGCTAAATAAGGAACATGCAGGCTAGTGATCAGTGGGAGCTTCGAAACAAGGTCTGTAATATTGTAGAGTAGTTATACACTGTCTAAATGCATTCAGCTCATTACTTCTGCAGATATTCATTCAGAGAGCCAGGGAGAGTTTTTGTGGCAAAAACAAGCTAGCTGATCTAAGAGATTTAGCTTGCAGAGCCTAGCTTACCAATCCAATTTCCTTAGGAAAGAGGCATTTTTTCAACATTATGCATCTTACAAGAGTTTTCGTCCACTGTTGTGCTTTTGATGGTGTATTTCACTTCATAGAATGAGAATTTGTTGTATAATTAATCAAGTAGGTCATTCACTAATGCCTTAAAAAGGAGTTGAGAGGTGGTAATCTTTAGGGATGGAATATGTCTTTTGCATTATATTTTGGTTTTACGTACTATTGTTACAGCCTGGAAACATGCTTCCTTTGGTTTCTTTAATGATGCATCTGGATACTGTGTCAGATGGCTTCACTGGATGCAGTACGCATCAGTGAAACTGATTTTTCTAGCTGTACATTTCTGCTGGAGATTATTTTTAGGTCTATCCGATATCTACTTGTCCAACGGCTGACTGCAGGCTGTCCACTCCACCCTTTTCCTTTACCACTTGTATTTGAGCACATTACGCTCTCTAAGGTGACATTGCGTAAGCCAGATAGAGAGGCCATGACAAAGTAATGGAGAACAGCATGCAGGCAGCAGTGCTGTCCAAATGGGGAGTCCTGCAAGAGCTCGGTAATCCTGCTCTGAGAGTCAGCTTCCCATTTGTTATTGTTGTTTGTTTATGTGTATGGAATGCATTTACAAAACTGAAAAATACCAGAGCAATTGCAGATTTCCACAGGATCTTCCTTGATCAGCCCTTGGTCACACACTGAGCTCTGATGGCCCCTCTGTTCATTTTGTGCTAGCGGTGCTGCGCTACCTGAAGACGGATGGGCGTTTGAATTCTGTGATCTTTAGCAACATCCCGCTGGCTGATGGGAAACCCCATGCTGTCATCTTGTGGCTGAGTGGCCTGCAGCAGGGATTGAACACCATAGAGTTATATCTGGACTGCCTGCAAGTAGGTGCCATTCAGGAGCTTCCCAGAGCGTTCTCAGCACTGTCTGACAAGTTGGTGGCAGTAGAGTTGCGCACTTTCCAAGAGAAGCCACAGGTGAGTGGTGAAACTGGGGGTAGGCTGAGCCCTTGGAGGAATCACCAGGAATCCTCTGGGTCACTGAATCCAGACCTCAGCTCTCACAGAAGCCAAACTGTGTACAGTATTAACTTGAGTTAATACTATATTTATATATATATATATATACTATATTTGTATTTATATTCAAGTATTAACTTGAGTATTAACGAGTATTGTGAAATAAATGAAAGTTATAAGAGTTATGCTATTTGTTTTAAACATGATTTTTAGCTTATTAAAAAAAAAATAAAATACTGTGTCCATCACTTCATTCTGGGTGTTTTCTGGGGACTGAACTTTTTGCAAGGACTTAGCTGGTACAGTAAAGGCAGTTCTTGATCAGCATCTTAAGCTGTTCTTTATGAGCAAGTCTTGGCTGTGTATGTGGCTTTCCTTTTCATGATAAGCCACAAAAAGACAAAAGAAGGGGGGACTCACACTGTGCAAGAGTCCAAGCCTTGTCTGTTTGACTACAATAGTTTTTGTTCCTCTGTCTGCTAACCAGGGGCTGGCTTAGCTTCCTGTCATCTCCTTGTTAGCACTCCAAGGTAAACAGTATCTTCCACAAGCATCTTCCATCATCATTATTGAAAAATAGATATTAGAAGATGCAAAGGCATTCTATCCCCAAGGTTGTTCCTCTTGCTTTCATTACAGGCTTGAAAATGAGCCTGTTTATATGGAGTATCACTAAGACTCTCACATTCCTGACGTGAATGTAAACCTGTTTGAGAAGGTGAAATGTTTGCTCTGGATGCAGTTCAACAAAAAAAGAAATCATTCTTACATGCTATGGATATAAAAATTTATGAACTTCTTGGTACATGTGATCATATGAATTGGAATAGTAAAAACAAGTTCAAAATAAAACCACAGCTATGTGAAAATATGCAAGGCAAGAATTAGGGATTTTGTTACAGTTCAGTTGTTGGTGGGTGGCCCTGAAGGGCCTTCATGCTTAGGAAATTGGCAACCTCTCTAAAAAAATCAGTTTGCATTGTTTGATATTTCATGTCTTTTCCATTGTTGTGCCAGAATTATGAGCTCTCTTTTTTCTTGCGAGTCCAGGATACACTAGATGAGCTGAAGCTGGTAACTGGAGGAACACTTGCCCAAGTGGGGAACCTGCAGGATTGTTTTCTTCAACAAATTGAACCTGTTCCTCAGTACACTGGTAAGGCCTGCAACCAGGAATTAGAATTATGCCTTAGGATAACAGTGCAAAGAAGTTAATGTGATTAATATTAAAAGTGTGGAGAAGCTCTACAGCCAAGTAATAGCAATTGTTTGACTGAAGTACAGCCATTGTAATTTTCTGTAGATGTTTTAGAATTAGTTCACTTTGGAAAGAAAACAGTCACTGCAGCTGGTGATAACACAATGCCTTCTTTTCCTAATGAAGGAGGAATCTGTAAGGATTCAAAGAGGTTTTTTGGCAGTTTTGGAAGACAAACTTTTGTGGGCATGATCTGTTTGTGTCCGCTTCATATTTTAAATATTAAAATTGCAGACAGTTGCAGAAAGGAAGTAGTCCTAAGTTTATACACTGCTACAGGTTTATGAAAATGGGTAGATGGGTAGAGTAGCAAGATGTATCAATGTACTTACCCACATTACCAGTATTCATCTTTTATTGGTCACTGGAGTGTCCCATTGCGAAGGGGAACAAGGTGTGAAGAAGGACACGAGGAAGATTGCTATGGCTACAGAGCCTCTGGTCCACATGGGAATAGCCCTTGCAAGGCAGCCACTACTCCTGCCTCATGTCACCTGCTGGACTGGAAATCTGCTCCAAAATGAATGCCTTTCCTGCCTATGCTGAACATTGTGGAGGCTGAGCTGGAAACAGGGAGGAAGCAGAGGCTACTGGGACCCCTTCACGTCCCTGAGGGCTGGGTGCAATCCTCTGTGAAAGGCAAGGGCGCTCTCTGACCCCTCAACACAGTGAACCTGGGGTGGAATGTCCCATCTGTACCCCTTCCTAATCCCTGTCGGCTGCTGATGTGAGGGAGAAGAGTGACTTCACACTATGCAGTATGTTAATATGTGACAACCGTGGGGGAAAAAAAAAAATAATTCAAGGAGTGAACTGGGATCCATGAGAAGTTCCCTCTGTCATACCATTTTCTGTCCCCCTGCCAAACCCAACCCTGCAGCATTGTTGCTTCTGATTAGAATAGAGACAAGATACACAAATTTTATACAAGAGCATCCTGGGTACCTTACATGAATGTAGGCATCAGTGGTGTGCAGTAATAACAGAACCTGGTTTGCCTTTAAGCTATGCATATCCTCAGTTGTATATGCTTTGTTTTATTTACTCCTTAATGTGTATATGCCTAGGGAAAAAAAAAATGCAATTTTTATCATAAGAAGTATCTCTTTTTCCCTAAATCAACAGACATTTGCACATAGAAGGGGTGGGTAATTCTATGTTTCCTCCTTACAGCTTTATGAGTGAGGTTTACAGATTGCAGACTTGCAGCTTTCTTATTTGTAACTTTTTTTGCTAATTCATTTTGTTAATTCATTAGTAATCCAAATAGTAGTAATATAGAGAGATATTGTCTCTCCTTGTCTGCCTCTTCCTGAATAAGCCTCTCAAATTCAGTTGCTTAAAACTTTCAAGTAGAATTAATATCAAATTAATAAAACAATGCACGGTAATATATTTGAAGTCTATGTAGTCAAATCCACCAAAGGAAAATGTGCCTATGTTCCAACAGCAGTATTAACTCAGCTGCCTTACACTTTGTCTGTGCTTCACAATGCCCTTTTACAAGAGCAATGTCAGATAACCTTTTTAATAATTACATTATTAATAATAATTTTGCCTTCAGCCATAAAAAAACGGAATGCAACTGCTTGTGGTGCTAGGTCATAGGCTGGACTTGATGATCTATATCTATAGGTCTGTTCCAGCCTTAAAAATTCTGTGGTTCAGTAATTCTTTGCTTAGCTGCACAGGGGTGTGAGACCTATGTATCTTTGTAAAAGCGTATGTTTTCATAGTTATTGGAAAATCCTTGGGAGAGATTTGGACCTGAATAACTGTAGATGGCTTTGTGTCCCTGATCACTTTTATGGCAGCAGCATTCCCTCAGTGTTCAGTTTTTGAGTCTGAGACACCTATGCCATGTAGATGAGAATATGTTGATGAGGCAGAGGTTGAATGTGTATTTGGATCTTCCCATGTGAGAGGCACTGGGTTTGGCAGATGAGATTAGTGTGCTGATGTCATCATCATCACAGAATCATTCAGGTCAGAAGGGATCTTTGGAGGTTGCCTAGTTCATGTAGGGTATCTGAACATGGCATAGTATAAACAATAGTTATGATGCACCAGACAAAAAGTTATTTTAACCTCGATACTGTTAGACACAGTAAGCCAATACAGACCCAAGAGCAAGAGTGTAAGACACAGTGCAGTTACAGTGTTTTTGCTTTGAATCCTCTTCTGTTCTTCAGCAGTTCATGTTACAGAGAGCTCTCCACTCAGAATTGGAGTCTTTGTGTTTTGTCCTCAACATATGTTTTCTTCTATGAATCTCTCCAGTCAGTTTTGAATGCATGATGAAGAATGTCTCCTGGAAAGAAATTGAATCGCATGTTTGTGGATTCCTTGTGTTTACTCTGAATCTGTCTTCTTGTAAAACCATGTGCAACTTGTATATGAAACTTATTTATTGGTGTCTGAAAAGAAACTATTATTTTGTCAACCATCATTCATACTGTAATCATGGTTGGATCTCTGGCCAAGTAACCACACTCTTTTTTGAATGACACCTCAGGACTCTGCTGAATGTGAGCAAGTGGGATGCTTGAGCCAGTATTGCTCCAGGAGAGGTAGAGGAAGTACCTAAGAGGCATTCTGTGGTGGCCTACAATTACACAAGCTAGAGTCTGTGTGGTTGCCCCACCTGGGCCAATTAGCTGTGCAATAAAGCTGGTCGCCTTCTCTAAATCCAAGACCCTGTGTTAGAACATTTTGTCTGGAGAAGTTATGGATGCCAAATCATTGGAGGTGTTCAAAGTCAGATTGGATGAGGCTTTGAGCAATCTGACCTAGTGAAACATGTCCCTGACATGGCAAGGGCATGATGATCTAGGGCATTGAACTAGATGATTTCTAAAGGTTTCTTCCAACCCAAATTAGGCTTTGATTCTATACTGCAATGTCTGTCTGATCCCAAGAAGAGAAAGGCAGGATGGCTCTCTGACGTGACCTCAGTCTTACAGAGGATAAGTATGTCAAGGGATTTCTGTCCTTTTGGACAGTAAATATCAGATGTGTCTCTGAATTTAACTACTATGTGAAAGCCATCCTGTTACTCTGGTTGTTTATGACTTGGAGAATAGAGCTAGGGACTTGCTGAGCTGGGTAGTTGCCACAGAAGGTTGGGTGTGGATGACAGAAACAACATGGTAGGACCAGATAATAGCATAACTTCTGGCTGTACCTTATCCTTAGACTGATCAGTGCTGGGAAGAGCCACCTTGCACTATACTGTGGATCAACAGTTGCTTATAACCTCTCTGACTGATCACCAGTCATTGTGCTGCAGATGGGGATGACTGACAGAAAACAGTCTGTTTTGGCTCAGCCTTCTAAGTCAGCTGACAGGACATATAGTTCATGAGAGAGTAACCTGTTTAGTCCATCTTTAAGTTTAACAGTTGCAAAACTTTGATCTGGTTTTGATTTACATGCTCACCAACAAACAATATCTTAAATATTGAGGGGGTTTTTGTGTGTTTTGTTTGTTTTTGTTTTATTTGCTTTTTTTTGAGATCTCAATCAATAACATCTAAACCATTATTTGTTAAAAAAAAACAAGAACAGACCTCAACATCTGTCCCAAAGCCTGCATGCCAAGTTCCCCTATGGGATTCTGAATTACCCATAATATTAAGTCCTGCTCCTTCTTCCCAAATAAAAATAAGACAATGTTGGGACAAGAACATAGAGTCAAGTACTGGAACAGGTGGTTCCTGGGTCTTTAAACTTGTTCAGTTTTTTGATGAGAAATTCTGGAATGAAGAAAGCATAGTATGTGAGGAGTTGGGACACTTCCCAGTAGAATGTTTGGAAACAGTTAGACATGCTTTGAAGTGTAAAACAATGAGGTAAACATTAAGAAAAGCTTTTTTTTCGTAACACATGAATAAGCCTCCCTAAAGGCATTGGGCATAATTTCAAAATATCCTGGATGCTTAGGATGTAAAAGATCATGTGTTTGTGAAATTTGTTTTGACATACGGACTTTGAGCAGTAAACAGCTGCTTGAGAGAGCTACATAGGCAGAAGTGAGCTACAAACATAAATTGCTAGGAGCTACTGTGCTAAACATGCTCTCTGCTTTCCTCTGTCACTGGGTCAAAACATCATGTTTCATTTAACAGATGAATCTTGTGAAGAACTTAGGTTGGTTCTGGTCCCTCGTTATGTCTTGTTATAGATGTGACTCTTATCTTAGACATCTTCAATTTGTTGCTTGATGTTGAGAACTGGCTCTGGTGTGAGTTTGTGGAATGTTGAGTAGATGTTTTGTGAGTCCATACAAACTGCACCCTCCAGAAGCAAATGCAGCGATGAAACCTGGTTCAGTGTGATGATTCACAGATTCACAAATATTAGGGGTTGGAAGGGACCTAGATGATCATCTAGTCCAACCCCCCTGCCTGAGCAGGATCACCTAGACCAAGTC
>JANHGL010021872.1:57232-70556 GCA_024611195.1 Ceyx melanurus | reverse complement strand
TAAAGGTGATCCCCAAATGGTGAAATTAAGACACAAACGAGGTCAGATGTCACATGCATAACAAAGTTTTATTAGAGTAGCATAAGAAAGTTCCTAAAGCAGATAGGACAGGGAGAAAAATAAAGACAGAAAAGAAAGGAGAAAGCAGAGGAGAGCAAGAGATAGGATAATTACCACCAGGATCCCGCAACGACGTCAATCGGGAGATGCTTGCTTACTTCCATAGTGTCCCAGATTTTTTATATAGTTCTTGTTCACTACACCCCCACTTCTCTCCCTGTGCAGATGAGAAATTCCTTCCACCTTCTCTGTACTCCTCCGAGAGATAAAGGAGAGGGGTATAGTGTAGATAACATAGTCCTTGGTTTTGCTAAATGGTGAGATTAGCCATTATAAATTGGGGGATGAAGGCAGCAGACACCTCAGGCTAATTTATTGCAGGAGGACCAGTAGTCTTCATCAGTCTTCATCGAGGACACTTCACTCCCAGCGCCAGCTGCAGACCTCCCCCATCTTCAATCTCAGGCACACATCTTGTCAGAGAGGCAGGAGGGTTCTCAAGACAAACAACAGATGTCCTGAGTGTCTCAACTTCTTGGATTGTTTGAGACAAACACTATTATGTCCTGCATGTCACAGCCCTGCAAGGGGAACATAGTTCTTGTCTAAACTTTTTTGGGTGAACCAGAAGCCCATCCTACAGTTGAAATTTTTTGTAGGACAGTTTTTCAGGTTTCTGTGTGTCTGGAGATCTATTGAAAAGTTAGCCTGTGGGTCTCTTTATGTCATTCTGAGAGCAGTTTCAGGAGAGGTTATGACTTTTTTCTAGACTTGAACTTTAGTGGCTTTTCTTCAGACTTGGATCTCAAATTGGCATTGCTTTTATTACATATTGGTTTAATTTATTGCTAGGTCTGCTTAGATATTGATGAATGTCAGAATGGTGGACTTGGACTCTGCGTTCCAAACTCCCATTGCATAAACACTCTGGTAAGCACCTTTTCATTTGTGGCTTGAAAACATTGATTGTTTTAAAATTCCATTAAGGATTCCATTGGATTTATGTCTCTGACTGAAGTGCTGAATAATATAATCTGTTTGTTTGCTTCATCTAAACCAAAGAATCCTTCCCTTTTTTTCCTGACTCATAAAAAAAAAAATCAATACTGGATTTCTCACTAACATGTCCATCTGGGCTGTATCCTTATCATTTTTCCAGAGGAACAGCAGGAGCTCTTCTCTCCACACCATCCAGTTATGTGTGTTTATGAGTATGTTATTGCAAGAAACCTCCTTTGAAAAATTAAAAAATTAAATCTTTGTTTCTCCTCATACCTTCCCACCTGTGAGCTGCTGCAGCAAGCTGTTCCACTGGGTGCTCTTTTTATAGAAGTAATGACTTCACTGTATTAGAATATCTGTACAGTACCAGATATCCTTATTATAAGTACAGAAATGGTGAGGGCTGCAATTGATACAATACTTTTCATAGTTTTCATACCTATAGATAACTAAATCTAAGAGAGCAAGCAAGTAGAAATCATTTAAGGGTGCAAGGATCCTTAAGGGTGCAAGGATCCTATAAAAGGGACATACAACCGTTTTAATTCTGTGAAGCAAGTTGTACTTTTCACTTAAAATTACAGAATCGTGGAATCATTTGGTTTGAAAAGGCCCTTAAGATCACTGAGTCCAACCATTAACTCATCTCTGCCAGGTCTGCCATTTAGATGTGGGCTAAACCATGTCCCTCAATGCCATGTCTACACTAGAGGTAGTAACTCAAGTGCTTCCCTGGGCAGCCTGTTCCAAGGCTTTTTTTCCCCAAAATTTCAGGAAATAAATTTTTGCTAATGTCCAACCTAACCCTCCTCTTGCACAACTTGAGGTAATTTCCTCTTGTCCTGTCAGTTGTTACTTGGGAGTAGAGACTGACCCCCACCTCAATACAGCCTCCTTTCATGTAGCTGCAGGGAGCAATAAGGTCTCCTCTCAGCCTCTTTTTCTCCAGGCTAAATAAACCTCAGTTCCTTCAGCCATTCCTTATAAGACTTGTTCTCTAGACCCTTCACCAGCTTTGTTGCCTTTCTCTGGACCT
The DNA here is from genome assembly GCA_024611195.1 of Ceyx melanurus. Classification (NCBI taxonomy): domain Eukaryota; kingdom Metazoa; phylum Chordata; class Aves; order Coraciiformes; family Alcedinidae; genus Ceyx; species Ceyx melanurus. Next base: position 68,458 of record JANHGL010021872.1, on the reverse strand, counting down.
GCTCCAGCACCTCAATGTCCTTCTTGTAGTATGGGGCCTAAAACTGAACACAGTATTCAAGGTATATCCTCACCAGTGCTGAGTACAAGGGGGATGATTGTTGCCCCAGTCCTGCTTGACCACATGATTTCCAATACAAGCCAGGATGCCATTGGCCTACTTGGCCACCTGGGCATGGTGCTGTCTGTCAGCCAGCACCTCCAGGTCCTTTTCCACCTGGCAGCTTTCCAGATACAGGCCCGAGCCTGTAGCATTGCCTGGGTTTGTTGCAACCCAAATACAGGACTCAGCACTTGGCCTTGTTGAAGCTCATACCACTGACCCACTGATCCAGCCTGTTCAGAGTCCTTGAGAGCCTTCCTACATTCAAGCAGATCAACAATTCTGCGCAGCTTGGTGCCATCTGCAAACATCCACAATCCCCTCAACTAGATCACTGATAAAGATAATAAACAGGACAGGCCCCCAGCACTGAGCCCTGGGGAACATGACTTGTGACCGGCCACCACTCTTTGGGCCCAGCCATTCAATCAGATGACCCAGCAAAGAGAATGCCTATCAAAGACACAAGCAGCCAGTTTCTCCAGGCGAATGCTGTGGGAAGTGGTATCAAAGATTTTACTGAAGTCCAGGTAAAGAACATCTGCAGCCTTTCCCTCATCCACTAAGCAGGTCACTGTCATAGGGGAGGGGATTGGGTTGGTCAAATAGGAGTTAACCTTTCATAAACAGATGACTGGGCCTGATTTCCTGCTTCTTCTTTATGTGCCACTTGTGCCATTGTCGAATGCTGTTCTGCTATAGCTGGCTGCACAAAGCAGGATTTCTCTGACAAAAGAAGGAGTTTAAAATATTCTTCAGGTGTAAGAGTGGTCCTTTTGAGGCTTCTGGCAGTCATTTGCTTTCCTTGTGAATAACCTTTTTTTCCTAGGACTGCTTTCACTGTTCAGTATGCTTCTAGTTGTTTTTGGTTTTGTTTGATGGTCAGTTTTTTTGTTTTGTGTTGTTTTTTGGTGGTTTTAGGTTTTGGGTTTTTTTCCCCCCTAATATCTAGACATTTCTGTCATGCTGTATCTTATTGACTGACTAGACATGAATGGTTTCTTCAGGAGGCCATTGGACCCTGCTCGCAGAGGGTAACAAGCAGCCTGCCATCTGTTAAACAGCAGTGTGTTTTTATTCCTTTATCCCTTCAGAAACAGTATGGTCTGGAATGTCTGCCTTAAAGGCTATTTTAATGCATACCAGGGCTTGATATAGGACAGAACACACTAAGCAATGTCAGCACACTCCAGAAGATATTGCCCTGGGATCCATTAGGAGAAAGTGCACAGGATGGTATGTTTTATATAGTCATTTGCATGGCCCAGTGAATATTTTACTATATATATATTTTACTATTATATTTACTATAATATTTTAGTCATCTGTATATATTAATCTTCAGCCTGAAAGTATGCAGATAGCACACAGTTAAAATTCGTAATGGAGTGAAGAACACAGAACAAAAATAACACCCAGTTGGGTAGTAAATATATCTCACTATCATGACGGACAGGAACAATCCTGACAGTTACCCCAACAGGCTTTGTGCAGGAGGAGTGCAGTCATGTGAAGTGCCTCAGTTCCACAGAGGGACGTATCTATGTGTTTGTCACAGATCTGCCTCTGTTCTTTGACATGTCAAAAATAATTACTCTCTAAAAGGAAAAAATATTTTCAGTTAACTTTTATGCTATAGATTATGAATGTTCAAGTATGTGAGATAGAGACATCACAGTGGATGCCTAAGGAAGACCTCTTCTTATCAACAGTTGTCTGTTTAGATCTAAAATAGTGATTGTCCCAGCACACACTGAGATATCTCAGCTTAACTCTTTTGCATTCTTATATGCAAGAGAGTGGTGCAAATATAAAGTATATTTGTACTTGTCCAGGTAAACCACAGCAAAATTTGCACTGATGTTCTTACTGCAGTATAAATGAGGATGTCTGTGTCAGAATTCCTTTCTGAAGAACAAGATTTAGCTCAATTTGGCTCTAAAACATTTAAGTTAAAAATAAAAATGGGGCAAAGATATTATGAACTTTCTTGTCTCTCTGATTAAAAGTTGTGCTCGGCTGAGTTTAGATAAACTGATGTGTCTGCTTCACATGGAAATAAGAGCATCCAATCTGATTAAGCAGAATGTTTTCAGAAAATTTTGGCCACCTGGAACCAGGTCAGAGTGATGCTGGTAAGGACAAGACATGATGAAGAAGCTTTTGCCACTACATAATTTTTTCTCTGGTCTAAACAGGCAGGAGTTGAGCACATTTTCCAGTGTGCAATGTGGTAAATTCTGAATTTCACATTGAAAATAAAGTTTATCCACAGTGCAAGAGGCCTTGGTGGATGGAAAACTACACTTGCAGAGCATAAGCAGTGTGACATCGATCTTGCTTACATGCCAGCTTTAAAAGTAACAGAAGTCCTGTTAAAAGGCTGACTATGATAAACTTTTTTTGTTCTTGCAGGGGTCTTATCACTGTGGCCAGTGCAAATCAGGATATACAGGAGACCAAGCCAGGGGATGCCAGGCTCAGAGGAGCTGCAGAAATCGAGCTCTCAATCCATGCAGTGTCCATGCCCGTTGTATTGAAGAGAGGAGAGGAGATGTGACATGTATTGTGAGTTCATAAATTAATGCATTTATATAGAGAAAACCAGCTTTGTTTTATGAAGGAATTGAGAAAGTCTTTGTGGTCATTTAATATTTGTGAGTGTTTTAAACCAAAAATTTTTGGTTTAAATTGTGGCACACTGGTCCTGACCAGCTATGAAAATAACTGGATTGAGTCTGTCTTGCAGGTGTTTTCTTCTTGCAGCATGTCTGTGAGGCAGCCATGCTCATGTACCATATTTACTATATCTCTGTAATTAGATCTTTTGGGATTGGCTTTTATAGTCTTTCTATAGTCTTGTCAGAAAGGACTGTCAAGTATCACTCTACAGAAAACATCACATTTACAAATTCCTCTCCTGGTGCTCAGCTACTTGACTGCAATTAGGGATCTTTTGCATACCCATCATGCTTGTATTTGCCTCCTGATAGAGATGGTCTTTGTCAAAGACCACAGATTCTAGGCACAGGTAAGCTGTACTGTGCTTTGCAGACATTGGAGCAGAGGAGCACCAAGTAGTGTATGAACTTTCATATAAGAGTCTACTTCATAACTGAAGTGCGCTGCTTACTTTTTCCAGCTTGCAAGGGGAAGCAAGAGACTAATCCTGTGTCCTAAATTAGGATACAGTGTTTGCTTTTCCTTTGGCCTTGTTTTTAAACACATCTGTTTTAAAGAAGAAGAAATCCAGGATATTTTAAGTCCATGCTGTAATGGGAAGATGCCTAGATATTTGTGTTAGGCAGGTCCTAGGGAAGGTCAGATTTTGACATGCAGTTCTATGCAAGTATCTTCAGTTACAATACAAATGAGGCATTGGGTTGAAAGAGTACCTATTTAATTGGCCAGCAGGAATTTATGTACAGATGTACTTGCTTTGCTGGTGCAAACTTAGTAACTATCAGCACAGTTTTCTCTTAAAGCTTCTTCTAGTTGCAGTTGTATTCTTGAGATATTGAACAAAACACAGTAATCATGTATATCCACAGGTCCCTTGATGAGATGATAGATGCATATTCTGCAAAGGTCCCCTCTTAAGAAATCAGAACCAGTTCCTGACCAGTGTCTAAAAGAAATCTATAGCTCCCACTGAAGTAATGAGGTGTTGTGAGCACCCATTCAATTTTATGTCAAGTCTTAGCTCTTCCTAGCTGTGCAGAGATACAGAGAGCTTGAAACAAAGATTTTCTTTCCACATCCAGTGATGCTGAAGTGCAGCTCATTGCACTTCAATGTCTGCCCATGACTGCTGTAATGTTAGTGTCTTCAAGATTGATGTGAGGTTTCCCTTTGAATGTTATTGCTACAATGACTCATTAACCTTTTGGCAGTACTAGTATGGTGTTTTATTGGTAGTGTGGCATTGGCTGGGCTGGTGATGGTTACATTTGTGGAAAAGATGTTGACATTGATGGCTACCCTAACGAAGAACTCTCATGCTCTGCTGAAAACTGTAGAAAGGTAAGAAATTATTTCTTAATCCTTTAATTATTCAGAGCGTGAAGGGATGAAGATAAAGTACGGAAGAAATATGACTAGATGTATTAACCTTATTTCAAGTTATTTAATTACTCTGGATAAATTGTATTTACTTTGAGTAATTGCTTAGTTAAAGCAACAATAGAAAAAGCAAATCAAATTATAAAGGCATGCAGTTTACCCATAGAACACCAGATAAATCTCATTTTTTTTGTCTAGGACAATTGCAGATTTGTCCCAAACTCTGGACAAGAAGATGCTGATGGTGATGGGATTGGAGATGCCTGTGATGATGATGCAGATGGAGATGGCATTCCCAATGAACAGGTGCTATGTAAAGATCAGGGTGCAAGCGTCTGTGCAAACAGAATGATTTCAGGTTACTGCAGTAGGCAGTGATTTTGAAATCTAGCTCACTCAGAGATTATCCCATATCCATCACTGTCAGAAGCTCTCTAAATCCTGTCTTTTTCTTTTATATAATGCTCACAGATCTAAAAATCTCAGGCTCTCACCCAGCCTTAAAGCCCACCCATGTGTGCTTTATTATTGTATTTTTAGCATTGAGAGCAATTGATTTTTGAACGCAGAACTTGTGTCCTTCTGTCACAGTCATTCATAGCAGGGCCTTCAGGAACATTACTTGGATTTACACCTTTCTAAAGAGCAAGCTGACCTGACATCATATTTCATGAGGGATCCAAACCCCATATAAATTAATGGGTATTCTGCCAATAACTTCAAAAAGCTTTGAGTCATTTTCTCAAAGCAAAAGAGGTTTTGAAAACCCTTGGTTACACAACTGAGCACTACTGAAGTACACTGGTAGTGGGTATACTACTGAAGAATGTATCAGAGAATAAACTCAGACTGTACAAGCTCTTTTACATTCACCCTGTATCCTCACATGCCCACTGCTCTGCATTAGGATCCTTCCGTGGTATTAGTTAATACACTTCCAAGGAAGACAATAAGAACAATATCCAGAGTAAAATGCTCATGTGGATCTTGGGTGGGCCTAGCAATCACAGAAAGTCTGTCTAAGGCCACGGCTGTTTTGCCACAGAGGCCAATCCTAAATTCTGGTAGCTTGAAACAACCGTACTAGCTAGATCTCCTCCTGGATGAGGGGATCAAGTCTATCCCTAGTAAATTTGTAGATGACACTAAGTTGGGGCAGATTGTTGATCTCCTGGAGGGCAGGGAGATGCTGCAGAGGGACCTGGACAGGCTGGGTTGATGGGCTGAGGCCAATGGGATGAAGTTCAATACAGCCAAGTGCCGGTCCTGCACTTTGGCCACAATAACCCCCTGCAGTGCTACAGACTGGGAGAGGAGTGGCTGGAGAGTAACCTAGTTGAGAGGGACTTGGGAGTACTGGTTGACAACCAGCTGAAGATGAGTCAGCAGCATGACTAGGTGTCATGGAAGGCTGATGGGTTCTTGGCTTGTATCAGGAAAAGTGTGGCCAGCAGGACTGGGTATGTGATTCTCCCCCTGTATCAGGCACTGGTGAGGCCTCATCTCAAATACTGTGCAGTTCTGGGCCCCACACTTCCAGAAGGATATTGAGGTGCTGGAGCAGGTCCAGAGGAGAGTGACAAGACTTCTGAAGGGACTGGAGGGAAAGTCTTATGAGGAGAGGCTGAGGGAGATGGGGCTGTTCAACCTGGAGGAGACTCAGGGAAGACTTCATCACTCTCTACAACCACCTGAACAGAGGTTGTAGGCAAGTGGGGGCTGGACTTGTCTCCCAGGCAACCAGTGACAGAACAGGAGGTCATGGCCTGAAGCTGCACCAGGGAAGGTTTAGGTTGGACATTAGGAAGCACTTCCTTATGGAAAGGGTCATTAGACACTGGAAGGGCCTGCCCAGGGAGATGGTGGAGTTGTCATTCCTAGTGGTGTTTAAGGAGGGATTGGATGTGGCATTTGGTGACATGGTCTAGCTAGGTGTCATGGTGTCAGGTCTTAGGCTGGATTTGATGATCTCAAAGGTCTATTCCAGCCTCAACAATAATTCTGTGTTATTTCTATGTCATTCTCTGTAAAGCCTTATAATACTGTGTGTTTATGTTTAGGGTTACCATGGTGTGGTTGAAAGCAGAATACAAGAGTTATATAAATCCAGTGAAGTAGAACTTAAAGTTTCAGGCCTCAGTTCATTTCTGATTTGGATCTGTGTCTGTTGCAGGATAACTGTGTGTTGGCTCCCAATGTTAACCAGAGAAATGGCGACCAAGATATCTTTGGAGATGCTTGTGACAACTGCCGCCATGTCTTGAATAATGACCAGAGAGACACAGATGGTGATGGGAAAGGAGATGCTTGTGATGATGACATGGATGGAGATGGTAATTACTCCCAGCTTGTCTGACGATCTTGAAACTTGCCCAGAATGTGCTGTGTGTTATGAGATTTCCATTGTCTTTCTTCAAGAAACCTGTGTTTGGAATCCTTTCCATTTAGATTAACATATATATTTTTAGCATCCACTGGAATAATTGAACACTTTAACAGATAAACCAAGCCACGTTCCACATATAAATTAAGGTCAATTGTCACTCAGTAATTCCTTAAATGTGCAGACATGCCTCAGAATATACCCTGCTGCCTATTTCTGATGCACAAGATCTACATAATATACCATTTTCATTTCCATAAGAGGCATGAATGAAGGAAAAAAAACACAACTCTTCAAATGTTTCATGAAGGTGAAACATCCTATCCTGTAAGTTGTTATACATAAGAGGATAGAATTAATTTTGTGTAATTAATGAAATGTATGTGATGTGGTTGAAAGCTGTTCTTCAGACAGATGATTCTGACATATATTAAATGAATGGGTGCATACATAAGAGAAATTTGCTGTGCAGATTTATAATGTCAGTGCAAGATTGTCACTTGTTGGAAAGGGTGCCGCCAGAGTAACGACTTGTCTCAGTATGAGCAGGTCGTTCTACACAACCAGAGCTACAAATTGAGCCAATATGGCTAAGTCGCACCCCTTTCAGCCGAAGTAACGACTGAAATCAATGTGATTACGTTGTCCCTACTTTATTCACAACAGTTACATATTTATAGTGATTCTAACAGCAAAACATGTTTACATCTTTTACTATTGGTCAAACAGCAAAAGCAGCAGAAATAGCAGTTATCATCCCCCCTGTGTGAAGCTAGCAGTTTCACAGGCAAAGTTTCGCAGGTGGACCAAGTTCTATTTTCTCCATTCCGGGAGAGGGAAGCAGGAGTCTTGTATCAGTGCTTCGCGGCTGCTTCAGGATTAGCTACAAGGAAAGTTTCTCACAGCTCCTTCACAGCTGCTCATTGTCTTGTCAACATGGTAATATTCCGTGATTCTGTGGGTTGTTCACAGAAAGTAAATCATGACCTTTTTCTGTGAGAAAATTCTCCACAGTCGCTGAAAAGAAATAGTGTCTCTGCTTGTTCTGGATGTTTATGGTTGTGCAGTAGCAAATATGTGAATTGTTTTTAACATCCAATCCACTTTTCTCTAGGTATTAAGAACCTTTTGGATAATTGTCAGAGGATCCCCAACCAGGATCAGGAGGACAAGGATAATGATGGTGTTGGTGATGTCTGTGACAGCTGCCCTACAGTTAGCAACCCAAATCAGGTTAGCAGGTAGAAGGAAGAAATACCTTTGTTTAGGGAGAGGGATTGCTGTGTTGCAAAAAGATGCAACAGAATGAAGCAGCTCATGCAGACACAATGTATATCTTTTAACAGAGGTATTCAGGAAAGTTTTATGGAGCCTCAAACTCTACTGATGTTGGAAATGGGAACCACCAGGTATATTCTCACAGTTTGTGATGTTTTTAGTGTCCTGACAGTACCTTCTACTGTCATGGTCTGAGATGTGGGCATAGTCCAGTCACACGGAGTCCAATGCCAGAATCCACACTGTGGTGTGATTTAATTACATGGTATTTTTAATTAGAACAAAATCTTGGTGTCCTTATTTTCACTGCTGATAGGTAAGAAGTCAGTGGTACATTTCCTGAGTTTTGAATTCTGATTAAGCCCCTTGTGACTAATAAAAAGTGCTGGAAATTTTAGAGAAACATGGTAGATTAGTTGCCTAAGTAATCAGTCCTGATTAGAAATGAGGGTTACTTATTTCAAATAGTAGAGGAATCTTGCTTGGAACTGCTCTTCTTGCATGAGCTGCTTCAGTTATGTTTAATCCTGTTTATTAATACTGGAACTTTCTTTGTTTCCCTTTGCAGTCAGATGTTGACAATGACCTGATTGGAGATTCCTGTGATACCAATCAGGACAGGTATGCTTGTTCTGTGGCTTGTAACAGCAGCAGGGAAGTGGAAGAGGCTAATCTTGAGCTGAAGCAGGCTACTGATTTGTGGAGAGCTGTAATCTCTGAGACCAGTATAGATTTAATTCCAGTACCTCCTCAAAGAGATGTTATTTAAAAAAAAAAGATATCATAGAATCATTCAGGTTGGAAAAGACCCTTGGGATCAAGTCCAACCATTAACTCTACAAAGTTCACCCCTAAACCATGTCCCTCAAAACCACATCCAGACAACCCTTAAACACATCCAGGGATGGTGACTCAGCCCCCTCCCTGGGTAGCCTGTTTCCAGTGTCTGATCACTCTTTCAGTGAAAAAATCTTTCCTAATGTCCCTGTTGCAGCTTGAGGCCATTCCCTCTTGTTCTGTCACTAATTACCTGCGAGAAGAGACCAGCACCAGCCTCTCTACAATGTTCTTTCAGGTAGTTGTTGAGAGTAATGAAGGCTCGTCTCGGCCTCCTCCTCCTCAATCTAAACAGTCCCAGCTCCTTCAATTGGTCTTCATAAGATTTGTTCTCCAGGCCCTTCACCAGCTTTGTTGTCTCCTCTGCACTTGCTCCAGCACATCAGTATCTCTCTTGTATTGAGGTGCCTAGAACTGGACACAATAGTCAAGGTATGGCCCCACCAGTGCTGAATGCAGGGGGATAATCACCCCCCGTACTTCTGCTGCTCACACTATTTCTAACACAAGCCAGGATGCCATTGGCTTTCTTGGCCACCTGGGCACACAGATGTCTCATATTCAGCTGCTTGTCAATTAAAACCCCCAGGTCCTTTTCTACCAGGCAGCTTTCCAGCCACACTTCCCCAGGCGTGTAGCTTTGCATGGGGTTGTTGTAGCCCAAGTGCAGGACCCAGCTCTTGGCCTAGTTGAAGCTCCACCTATTAACAATGGCCCACAGATCCAACCTGTTCAAGTCTCTCTGTAGAGCCTCCCTTTCCTCATGCAGATCAACACTCCTGCCTAACTTGATGTCATCTGCAAACTTACTAATGATACAGTCGATGTCCATGTCAAAGTCATCAATAAAGATGCTGAACAGAAGTAGTCCCAGAACTGAGCCCTGAGGAGCACCACTTGTGACCAGCTTCCAGCTGGATTTAATACCATTGACCACCACTCCTTGAGCCCGTCCACCCAGCCAGTGCTTGATCCAGCAGCTCATAGGCTCATCCAGGCCATGAGCAGACAGTTTTTCCGTAAGAATTCTAGGGGAAAGTGTCAAATGCTTTTTGAAAGTCTAGGTAGACAATATCCACAGCCTTTCCCTCATCCAATAGTCAGATCATGTTGTTGTAGAAGGAGATCAGGTTTGTCAGACAGGACCTGCCTTTCATAAACACATGCTGCCTGGGCCTGTTCCCCTGGTTGTCCTCTATATGGCTTGAAATGGCCCTCTGGATGATCTGCACCATGACCTTTCCTGGTACTGAGGTCAGACTGACAGGTCTATAGTTTCCTTGTAGATGAGTGTTACATTTGCTACCCTCCAGTCCATGGGGACCTCCCACACTCCAGTCCATGGGGACCTCTCCAGTTAGCCAGGACTTTAGAAAAGAATGGAAAGTGGCTTGGTGAGCACATCTGCCAGCACTTTCATCACCCTTGGGCGTAACCCAACCAATCCCATAGACTTGTGTGCATCCAAGTGGTATAGCAGGTCGCTGACCACATCCTCTTTAAATGTAAGGACCTCTCTCTGCTTCCCCTCCCTGCCTCCCAGTTCATAAGGCTGCGTGTCCAGTGAACAGCTGGTTCCACTCCTAAAGACTGAGGCAAAGTAGGCATTGAGCAGCTCAGCCTTTTCATCATCCTTTGTTAATCTGTTTACCTCTGCATCCAAGAAAGGATGGAGTTTCTCCCTAATCCTCCTTTTCTTGTTAATGAACTTATGGAAACAATTTTTATTATCCTTAACAGCTGTAGCCAGGCGGAGCTCTCTCTGTGCTTTGGCTCTCCTAATTTTCTCCCTTCATAGCTTCACTACACCTTTATAGTCTTCATGAGAGGCCTGGGCCTCTCTTCCAAAGATCACAGACTCCCCTTTTGTTTTTGAGGTCCAGCCAAAGGTCACTATTTAGCCATGTTGGTCTCCTTCCCCACCTACTTGTTTTTTGGCACACAGGGCCAGCCTGTTCCTGTGCCTTTTAGACTTCTCTCTTGACGTATGTCCAGCCTTCTTGGGCTCCTTTATACTTCAGGGCAGCCTCGCAAGAGACTTTGTCAATCAGTCTGCTGAACAGGTTGATGCTTGTCCTCCAGAAGTCGAAGCTGGCAGTTTTAGTAATCCCTCTCTTTGTATCTCCAAGGATTAAGAACTCGATCATCTCATGATCATTGTGCCCTAAACAGCCTCCAACCCTTAACATCTCCCACAAGTTCTTCCCTTTTCATAAGAAGCACATCCAGAAGGGCACCTTCTCTGGTGGGTTCACTTACCATCTGTGTGAGGAAGTTACCCTCCACACATTCCGGGGACCTTGATGATTGTTCCCTCTCTGCTGTGTTGCATTACCAGGAGATACCTGGGACGTTCAAGTCCCCTACAATAACAATGGCAAGTGACCGTGAGATTTCTCCCAACTGCTTATAGAAAGCTTCATCCATCTCACCGCTTTGGCTGGGACTCTATAGCAGACTCTCACAGCGATACCAGCTTCATTGGTCTTTAACCTAATCCAAACATGCTTGACCCCATCACCTCTATACTTGATTTCTGAGCTCTCATAATTATAAACTTGATT
>JANHGL010021872.1:35304-50028 GCA_024611195.1 Ceyx melanurus | reverse complement strand
TTTTCTTTTCTTTTCTTTTCTTTTCTTTTCTTTTCTTTTCTTTTCTTTTCTTTTCTTTTCTTTTCTTTTCTTTTTCTTTTCCTTTTTTTCTTCTTCCCTTTTCTTTCATGAAAAGACACATGAACTTCACCCCTCACTATTTCTTGCATGTCAGACTAGTACTGTCCTCATCCAAAACAGGAGCCTTCAGGCTCATCATCCTATTAAGTTTCTTACCCAGTACTCCAGAGGCTGAGGTTTTCCTGTAGATGGCACTGCAACTGCCAGCTCCACTGGCTTCAGTGTGGTCCAGCTCAAGCCCTCAGCAGAGGGCACATGCTGGGGAGCTGGCAGGGCACAGCTGTCCCCAGAGCTGTTTGGGAATTTGCTGATGCATTTTCTAACAAAATGCCTTTATCATCGAAACTGTTCCTGGAATTAACTGCATTTTAAAATAAATCTCTCAATCAAGTTTAAGAATCCACTCAGCCGGACTGACCACAAGAAAAAAAATTCCCAGTCTTTTGAGGGATGTGTAAAAAACCAACCACCACCAAAACACCCTCCCCTGCCCAGCTCTTGCCAGCATCCAGCACTGCTCCAGTTCCAGTCGAGAGAGGATCTGTCTTAACTGCTTTTTGCCTCTGGGCTGGATGGGGGGATAGCATGTCCAAGCCTAGAGTCACCAGCTGAATTTTTATGAACATTGCAGCCTTGGAAGAAGACCTAACAGAGCTCCTCTTTGCTTTCATTAAGGGCGAGATTTTACGAAGGCTCTGATCTGGTGGCAGACTCTGGTGTAACTATAGACACCACGATGCGTGGAGGACGGCTTGGAGTTTTCTGCTTCTCTCAGGAAAACATTATTTGGTCCAACCTGAAATATCGCTGCAATGGTAATGTCGCTCTTACACCATATTAGCTACCATGTGACCATGGAGAACTGGTAGCGTGGCTGTTAGATTAAGCCACTTTGCATCTTTTTCATTGCTTTTCATTTATAAGTTCCTCACAGCTGTGAACACCTCCCCTGACACCAGCAGCACACAACCCAGCCAGACAGGAACTAGCACCTCACAACTGCTCCTCACAGAGCAGTCACTCTGCTGCAGAGGTTGTGCCAACTATATAGTATAGCTGTCATCAGAGAATTAGGAATGTTACTTAAAACCAGCCATGAGAGATGTACAATATACCAAGGCCAACATGTATGTAGGATGCCTAAAGCTCTTAAAACAAAGTGAATCTCAAAGTCACTGGAATCAGTCATAAGGTGTCATCGTCACTCATGTACTTACTTGCTGGTTGCTCCCTCCTGTTGGAGGACAAGACCGTAAAAGGCACTTCTTCCCATAAAGGAATCTTTCCCAAACTCATTAGGTGTGTGTTGGCTCACTCCTCTTGGAGTCGGAGCCTCACAGCTTAGTCCTTATCTCCCACTACATGGAATAACCCAAACCTTGGTCAATCACAAAAGCTTCTTGTGTCAGGCTACTTCTGCCCTGGCAGCAGTTCAGCTAGCTTAAAGTGGGGCTGGTGGGGCTCTCCCCCTCCTCTCAGCATCAACCCCTACCTGGCCACAGCAGCTGTGAGAAAATAAGTGCAAGTTTCCTTGTATGCTTTTGAGTATCCAAGAAGCCCAGACTGGTCTACAGTGGCCACAGCTGTAGCATGGCCAGACCCTGCCTTTGTGGCTTGTTCCAGTGATGGATTCTGCTTCTCAGACACTCCGTATGCCTAGGGTAGCCCTTGGAGCTCATGGTTTAATGTGAACTTCTCAGCAGCAGTGCTTATAGTTAAAAAATTACTTGATAAATGTCTCACACAGTATGTGTTTTCCCAGAAAGCATGTTTCAAAGCTGCCACTGAAGTCATACTTCCCTGTCAGTGAGCAGGTAGTGGCTTTGCTGCAGGCATTGAAATAAGTCAATGAAACACACTCGGGAAAGCCTCTGGAGTCCCAGGTATCTCTGCTTTAATTTCAGACTAGTTCCCACATTTGCAGGGAAAAAAAATAATTTCAAGCCTCAAAAAAAAAAAAAAAAAAAAAGGCAAAGGATTTACCCCTATTTTTCTACAAACTGTATTTATACAATGATCTTATTATTTAATTATTTTTTTTTTGAGTTTAGAATTACCTGTCCTGCATCAGGATGGAAAAGATCAGAGTAACGCTGAGGTCATGCATCTGAGCTTCATTGATGTGGTTCATCTTAGGCTGCAGCTTTAGCTCTGTGGTCAGCCCTGTGGCTCTTCAAATAAAACATTCTGGTGTCTGGTAAAGGCACACTGCAAGCTCAGTACTTCAAACAGAGCTGTAGGTGCCTCTTACAATACTGACCCATCTAGCTCCCTTCCCAGTTCTGAAGATCTTCTACCCAATGCTGTTGCTACTTGGGTTAATGTTTCTGTCCCTTCTTATGGTGTGAGAAACCACCACAGGGAAATGGAATTAGGATACATGAGAAATAGATGTTGATGTTGCAAGTGTGTCTAGGATGGAAAAACAAAGCAACCACTTTCTCTGGCCACTTTTTCAAGCATTTATTAATAAACCTATAAGAGTGTAAGCCACAAAGTTTTCAGGTGGAAATGTAAAGATTGATAGTACTCCATTTTGGGCTGGCACTGTAGCACTCGCTGTCTTGTCAGCTCCTTGGTGCTTTTCAGTTGTGTACAGCTAAATCTGGAAAGCGTGCCCTGTTCATTCTTAATGTGCAAACAAAAGAGTGGACATGTTGCCTGAAAAAAATAAAGAGTAGGTGGGTAATTCATTAATCTAAGTGCTCCTCATTTTTGTCAGAAAAGACTGAAGTTTTGCATTTTTTCCTCTTTTCAGATACCATCCCAGAGGACTTTCAAGAATTTCAAGCTCAGCAATTTGGCGTTGGGGATATTTAAGAAAGAAAAGCAAACTGACTCCGCTATCGCAAACAATAAAACAATGTATTTTAAATCCTTATATGATTGTTGTTGTAAAAGTGCACACCGCAGCTTGTTCTCATTGATGTGACTGTCAGACTTTTTTATGTATAAAAGTGAAAATAAAAATGAAACAAAATAGACTGGGGCTTCACTTTTTTTCAAATCTACCCTAAAATCTAGGGAGCAGCATGTAATGGACTGACACTTGCTTAAAACATTCTCAGGAAAAGTTTGAATCTATTTCTATTTTGGATTCAGCATTAAACAGGGTGTTGAAGAAAGTGCTGCTTTGTCTGCCATGTATCAGGAACAACAGGTTTCATCAGGGCATGAAGTGTCTGGGAGCTCTCTGGCCAAGCCAAAGGCTTCTTAAAAACCTTTCCAGTATGGCTAGGAAAAAGTTTTATCGTCTTCTTAGAGCAGTTAACTGCCTTGGAGATTTAGTTACTTTTGGCAGACTTCCTCAAAGACCTCCCTGCCCTCCCACTGCCAGAAAACTGTAACACTGTCATATCCTGTGAAAGCCAAAAAGCTGATTGCAGTCACATCTTAGGACTTGCAAGTGACTAAAATAAAACAAAACAAAACAACAACAACAACAAAAAAGTTGACACATGCAGAACACCTATATAGAGAAAGTAAACCTAACTTTCACATGGCAACCTGGACAGGCTGGAGAGCTGAGCGAAGGGGAAGCTAATGAAGTTAATCAAAAGCAAGCATAGGGTCCTGCACCTGGGGAGGAATAACCACACGCATCAGCACAGGTTAGGGGCTGACCTCTGGAAAGTAGCTCAGAGTGGGACCTGGGAGTCCTGGTGGACATGTTAACCATTAGCCAGCAATGTGTCTTCATGGCCAAAAAGGCCAGTTGTGTCCTGGGGTGTATTAAGAAAAGTTTAACTAGCAGGTCAAGGGAGGTTCTCCTCCCCCTCTGCTCTAGTAAGGCCACACTTGGAGTACTGTGTCTAGTTCTGGGATACCCAGTTCAAAAGAGACAAGGAGCAACTGAAGCAACTGAAGTCCAGCACAGGGTACAGATGCTCTTCAGAGAGACCTGGACAGGCTTGATCAATGTGCTGCAGCCAGTCCTATCAGCTTCAACAAGGCCAAGTGCCAGGTTCTTCATTTGGATCATAACAAACCCAGGCAACACTACAGGCTTGGGGAGGAGTGGCTGGAAACCTGCCCAATGGAAAAGAGTGCTCGTGGACAGCCAGCTGAACATGAGCCAGCAGTGTGCCCAGGTAGCCAAGAAGGCCAACAGCATCCTGACCTGTATCAGGAATAGTGTGGCCAGCAGGACCAGGGAGGTGAATTATCCTTCTGTAACTGGTGTTGTTGAAGCTGCACCTTGAGGACTGCGTTCAGTTTTGGGCCCCTCACTACAAGAAAGACACCGAGGTATTTCAGCAGGTCCAGAGAAGGGCAACTAAGCTGGTGAAGGGCCTGGAGAACAGGTCTTAAGAGGAATGGCTGAGGGAACTGTGGCTGTTTAGTCTGAAAAATAAGGAGACTGAGGGGAGACCTTATCACTTTCTGCATCTACCTGAAATGGCATTATAGAGAGGCAGGCACTGGTCTCTTCTCATGTAACCAGTGACAGAAGAAGAGGGAACAGCCTCAAGCTGCACCAGGGGAGGTTTAAACTAGACATTAGGACATATTTCCAAATGAAATGATTACATGATTCTATGATGCTGATGGGCAGGAGAAACTCTGTGATAAGTCTGAGAGACCTGGGGCTGTTTAACCCAGAGAAGAGAAGGCTGAGAGGAGATCTTATCAATGTTTATAAATATCTGAATGGTGGGTGTCAAGAGGATGGGGCCAGACTCTTTTCAGTGGTGCCCAGTAACAGGACAAGCACAAAGCAGAACACAGGTTCCATCTGAATAAGTGGGAAAAAATCCTTACTATGAAAGTAATGGAGCACTGGAACAGGCTGCCCAGAGAGGTCATAAAAGTCATGGAGACTTTTTAAATTCACTTGGACATTGTGATTCTATTCAGCCTGATCTAGGTGATCCTGCTTTGTTGGGGGTTGGACTCAATGACCTCCAGAGGTTCCTTCCAACCTCTACCATTCTGTGACACACAAAGCCAGAATTTCACCTGCTGTGCCACTCAGAGCTGAGCTGCCTCAGCAGGTACTGCAATCTAAGGAAAATAAGTCACCAAGTTAAAAACCCAAAACACCACATTAAGCCTTAGTAACCATTAGGAAAGGACTGGAAAAAAAAAAAAAAAGTATCAAAGTGCACTCTATAATTTAATGTGTAGAAAGTCACTGGATACCATGTGTTTTTCTACTGAATTATTTTCTGAAATGAGCTAGGAAAGGAAGGGAGGACAAGCTCCAAGGACAGCCTATAGGATAATTACTTTTACAAAGACAATGGGAAACTGTACTTCAGCCTGGGGGGAGAAAGGAAATACACAGAGGGGGAACACAGCAAAGGTTTTTCCTTTCCTAGCTCATTTCAGAAAATAATTCAGTCACTTCCACAACAGCCAGGACATGGATGGTGACAAAAAGCAAGGGAACCAGGAGACATGGAGACATGGCCCTGCTGTAGATCTAGGTGTCAAATCCAGCAGCTGCCAACCCCACTATCCGGCCAAGTGAGAAAAAAATCCCAGAGATCATTGTTTCAAACAACTGCACAGGCTTCAGTGCTATACTTGGCCTGGAAGATACTTCGTTGCATTGCCAGAGGTATCTGACGTATCGCAGAGAGATGGATTGTACATCACAGTCACCATAAGCAAACATGAACAACCTGCCATCTTCTGAGATCATGCTCTGAGGAATACAGAAATATCACAGACAGTGGAGACATGCAATAATATTCCAAAAAGACTAAACTTTTTTTTTTGTTAAACATCCAAATGTAGTGAACAAAAAAGATTATCCATTTTACCTTTACTGACTTAGTAACTACCTCATGTATTTATGTATTTTTAAAGTTTCTCCCAGAATTAGTTTATTTTTCAATTTATACATACCACAATTCATTTCAAATGTAAGAAAAACTTTATTGGTCCATTAAACAATAAGTCTATAACAATACATTCACTCTGTATACAAAAGGAAGTGTGCATAAAAACCATTAACATGCTTTAAAAAGGCAAAGCTGTTGTGATTTTACAACTAAGATCTTACAATTCTGAAATATTTACCAATTCTTAAAAGTCAAAGTGTTACAGTTACTACAGATCACAACACCTGCAAAAAATGTTAAATAAACTAGCAAACCCTCCACTTCACTGGGCTACAGCTTAATAAAATAAAAACACACACACACACCAAAAAGTTCCCTTGAGATATTAAGAATCTTGAAAAAGACTAGTTAAAATCCCCTTATCGTTAAGAAAAAAGTGTTTACATTTTTACTATTTTGCATCCAGTTTTCTAACATGGCATAAAAGAGACTTAACACCATTAATTGGTGGTAAACAAAAAGCAGACTGTGAACCCATATGTTTCTAGTAAGTATTTTCCCAGTTTGCATATGACAAGCTGAGCAGTTTTATCTCAAAGTTAATTCTCCTCGCTTCAAATTTGTATGGAAGTCCCATGACACTCAAGCACCTGGGCACATGTCAGGAAGAGGAAAAACACCACTATGGTATGAGTAACAGGACACTCTTTCCCCATAGCTTTCCACAATGCTTCTTGGCTTTACACTGAGCATCTTTGGCAAAAGCAGCACCCTACAGCTCTAGTGAGAAAAAGCCCTGAAAGATTTAATCTGCTGGAACACTTTCAAAGCTGATAACCGTGGCTCTGAAGAAATCTGTGCAAAAAGGTGTACGCTACAGCACTGGGGGCTGCCGGAGACAGGCAAGCCAGGGTGAGACAATGTGGCCTGTATCTGGAATAAAGTCCAATTTATTAAAAATAGCATTATTGAATAGGTGTGGAATGAACCAAAGCTGGATTTAAGGCTTACTTGAAACCTAAAGAGTTCTTTCAGGCATTAGAAAGCGGCCATCATGACAGTCTCCCCAAGTTTCTATCTCAAACCCTGTGCAGTGTCTCCGCATCCTGGGGCACCTGGGCATTCTGCCAACAGGATGTTGAAAACACAGACACATACCAGTTCCCAAGCTACATCACCTGTTATGAGTACAAAAAGCCAGACCTTTCTAAGCACTTGACCTCTGGCACAATCATGTGAAACACTCAGTTCAAACTACTGTTTACAAAATTGGAAACACAAAGCAAAATGTCTCAGCGCTGACTATGTGTTTTCCTCCCACAAGAACTTGTAGGCTGCTGCAGAAAACAAAGAGGCAGTTTTCACAGAGGAAAACTGACCCATAGAATGGACTATGATCCTTTATTTTGCTTCAAGACCGTGGGTTGTCATGCTATAAAAAGGAAAGGATCATCAAGAGCTGGCAAAGAAGTCTTTACTAGTTTCTAGCAGCAGAGATATATCACTTGACGGGACGCAGAGTGGGAATGAAGCAGGTTTATAGTGCCTTTAAAAAAGTAATCAAAGGAGAAAAAGGCAAATAAAACAAGGAGAAGCAGTGTGCAAACAAATATTGCTCTTAAAGCCCAAAAGGAAGTATGAGAGCAACATTTTAGCTGCAGATGATCTTGCTCATCTAGCCACATAGGTACAGTCTCATGCTATTTTGCTTCATCAACTTCTTTAGGGGAAAAACCTAACAGTTTATAGTATAAATTCTTTACAACATATTTTAAAAGCAATCAGTGGATTATTTGTTACTCATCTGTTCAGAGATGTGTACGATAGTGTGTGCTGCTAGCCAAAGTTAGAGCAGCACCATCCTGAGTTCCCAAATTTTCCTGATGCATTGGCCAAAACCCGAGAACTGATAAAAACCAGATTTCTCACAAGTGCAAGAGCTGCTTCATTAACAGCAACACCCTAGACCAGAAACAGATGCACCAGTGGTAGATGAAGCAGTTACACATGCATAGCTTACAATCTCAAAGCGCTTCTAGATTTGTTAAAAGGTGCTAAAACAGAAAATAAATAAATAAATAGACATGCAGTGTTTATGATTCTGTGTGGGGCTAAGCCCTCTCTCTGGATTATGCGTACATTAGCAACACCAAATTACCCGTTTCAGACAAAAGTGGCCCAACCCAGCCAGGATTTAAAGAATTAGATGGGCAAGCATAAGCTTTCTGAACCTCATGGAAATGCTTAAAGAACAAATCCAGGAGTATTACAAACAAATTATAGAATGATTTTTGCCAGAAGGGACCTTTAAAGGTCATCTAGTCCAACCCCCCTACAGTGAGCAGGGACTGCATCAACTAGATCAAGGTTGCTTAGAGCCCAGCCCAGACTGACCTGGAGTGTTTCCAGGGATGAGGCATCATCCACCTCTCTGGGCAACCTGTGCCAGTGTTTCACCACCTTCAATGTAAAAAATTCCTTATATCTAATCTAAATCTTCCCTCTTTTAGTTTGGATCTTTACACCTTGTCCTGTCACAACAGGCCTAGGTAAAAAGCCTGTCCCTATCTTTCTTATACACCTCCTTTAAGTAAGGCTTTTTGCTAATTCTCCTTGGACTCTTCTCCAGGCTGAACAACCCCAACTCTCTCAGCCTGTTCTCACAGGACAGGTGCTCCAGCCCTCTTACCATTTCTGTGGACCTCCTCTGGATTTGCTCCAAAGGTCCATGTCCTCCTTGTGCTGAGGGCTCCAGAGCTGGACACAGTACTCCAGATGGGCTCTCACCAACACAGAGGGACAGAACCACCTCCCATGTCCTGACCACACTTCCTTTGATGCAGCCTAGGACACGGTTGGGCCTTCTTGCCTGCAAATGCACATTGCTGGCTTGTGTCCAGCTTTTCATCCACCATTAGCCCCAAATCCTTCTCTGCAGGGCTGCTCTCAATCACATCATCCCCAAGCCTGCATTGATAACCAGATGTTGCCCTGATCCAGGTGCTGGACCTCGCAGTTGGCCTTGTTGAACCTCATGAGATTCACACAGGCCCATTTCTCAAGCTTGTCCAGGTCCCTCTGGGTAGCACCTCATCCCTCAGGTGAGTCAACTGCACCATATATCTTGGTGTCATCTGCAAACTTGTTGAGGGGCTACTCCATCCCACTACCTGTGGGATCATGTAGCAATTCTGACATGTGAACCCAGTGGAGTTAGTTCCTTGGCAACCAGCAGCAAGGCCTGTCTGCACACTTTGAGGAGCTAGGTGGTAAACAGGCATACCCATCTGCTTCCACACATTCTTAATAAGGTTTTATGATCTCATCCATTGGTTCAGATTTTAAATTCAGAGAGTTGCCCTCTCACTCCACCCCACTGATTCTAACCCAGCCAGAACCAGTCACAATTGTGGCTCTTGGCTACCTTCATGAGAGAAACTACAATTGTAAAAGTTTTGACAGCAGTGCAGCAGTAAGGTTCCAAATAACCTTTCTTAAAATAACAGACTTGGAAACATAAATAAAATTATTTCACCTTCCCAGCAGAACTAATTTCTACCAATACAGTATGTTCCTCCAAAAGTCCACTGAAGTATAGCATTAGTTCAAGCTCAGGTTTAACTAGAGGAAACGTAGTTTACTGAGTTCTTAAGTCTTTTGTCTTTGCAACAACTTCCTCACTTCACATATCCCCAAAATACTAGGAACCATAAATGCTGCTCACTCACTTATGTTCAGAAACAAATTCAATGAATAACTGTGGCACAAGGTAGAATACACACTGTGCAGCTAAGTGCCTCAAGAAGAGCAGTTTCAGGTATGGGGAAAATTAACTGTTTGCAGTTTAAATATAAATGTAACCAACAACTACTTATTTATTTACAAAAGTATTAGGCTATTGGTAAGGTTTCCCAGCTCATCTTCCACTGCACTGCCATTATTTGGACCAGTCTAATCCCCACAGGTTTGTCAAGCACAGACTATTTGGTCTGTTACATGCACCACAGGTCAGACTGTGTCTTGTACACATCACACACTAGTGTGATGTATGAGGCAGCATCACCCAGTCACAGGCTCAGTTCAGGTTTTCCAGTTCAAGTGCCACTTTAATTATTACCTATGACAGCAGTAAGTAAGAAGGCACTTCTTAAGAAGTTTTTAAAAGCACATCTGCGTGAACTGTTCAGAATCTATGAACTGGGCATTTGAATTCTCAAGCTTAGCTGAGGATTTTATGAAGCACATGGAAATTCACAGTACAGATTTTACAGCGAACACTAAGGCTGTAACATTTGCCTGGCCAGCAGGAAGATATGCCTCACTGAGGAACTTGAGGCACTGCACATCCAGGTGCCACCAGTTACTGATTCCTTAGAAAGGCCTGGAGATCCATAGTACAACTCCTATGGCACCAGAAGGCATCTCCCAAAAGCCTCTATACTTTAGGGAACAGCATTCACCAAGGATAAGAAAGTGCCTGGACTATCTCAGCTCACAGCTTCAGCAATGGATTAAGACTGTTTGTCAGAATAGCTGCTATGAGTTAGGTGGGACAACTGTTAAGTCATCATTGCACAGCCCATAAGCTCTTATCTTAGAGATGGGACAGATAGAGTCTTCTAGATTGCAAATGCATTAACAAAGGTCTTTTTTTTTCTGGTGCAGAAGGATGTGTGTGGCTGGATTCCATATGCAGAGACATACTGATGGGCCCTCAAGCTAGCAAAGATCTTGGCAAGATCAGAACCTCCCAGCAGAAGAAAAAGCAAAGCAAAAATAAACCCTGCCTCCCTCTCCAGAGCTATTCATTGATTTTCTAACTCAATGTGAATGCTAAGCTTCAACTGGTTTTTGCTTTTTTGTTTTAGTTTTTATTTTTTTTTTATCCCTGTGAGGCAAAGAAGGAGAAGAACAGGAAGAATGACCTCTGGACAGACTCCTTCTCCCAGACCTCACAACAGGTGTATTTTGAGGCTCCTAATCACTGGAATAGGTGGTGCAAGTATATACAGACCTGAAGACCTATAGATTTTCTTTTATGTAAGAGTGCATGGGGTTTGGAAGATTGCACGCCTAACAACCTTCAAGCAGTACAGAAGCCCTAAGACAGCAAAAAAGCAGCTAAAAATGGTAATGAAAATAAGAGCAGAACTGAGATCTGTAACATTAAGATTACTCATCAGGTGTGGAGTGCAACAGCCATCAGTTATTGCAACAGAACAAATAAGGCATACAAATATTCTGGCCATCATATTGGCCTCTGTGCTATACTTTTCTTTGTTTTGCAGAAAGCATTGAGTGGAGGTTTAAGGCTTAATTTTACAAGAACCACTAAATTTGTTGATTTTGTTATATACTGCATACTGGATGGGGGGGTTATGGAGAGAGAGAGAAAGAGCAAAGACAAAACCTCTGGGACTAGAGTAAGTCATAAATTCATCCCACTGGAATGTAGATAACTACAGTGGATTCAATCTTACTCAGCATTTAGAGCATCTGGGCTGTAGCTCCACCACCAAATTATCAGCTTAAAACAAGTAAAAATGACATGGTAGAGTTTAATATTGTCAAGGAAGTAATTTGTACTAAGGCAGCTGCTGTTACATTTTTTTGTTTTTCTGACTGCTTACCCCATTGCTTGAAATAGGAGTTTGCCAAAGGAAGTTTAGTTTCCATTAACTTGGCTTGGTTGGCCTAGTTCCATTCCAACAGCAAAACTAACATCAACAGAGAAGTATAAAAATATAGCAGTTAGAAAGAACATTTTCCAACCAACATACAGTCAGAAAAGGAAGATGACTCACTATAGTCCTTTCTGACCATCAATGCATTTAAAATACAAAATCAGTAACAGAACTAAAGATCCTGGGAGATCTTTAGACACAAGTTGAAACAGTTGGGTAAAAAAGTAAATGAGCACTCCACTTTTAAATTTAACAGCAACTGGCAGTGCTCCTGTAATTAGCATTTTCTCAACAGCAAACATTCTGAACAAAGAATGTACCGTATCTTAAATACCTGTGCAGTACACAAAACTTGCAGTTTAAGTGAGCTGGCAAAGCAATGTTGGACAAAACTAAGAGTTCAAGAATTTATATGTAGAAATCCCCTTCTGTTAACAGCTGGACCAGATATGAATTGCATAAAATATCCAGGTTCCTTTTAAAGTTATAATAGAATAAATACTCTATTATCATTGGTAACATTCCTTTCTCAATCTAGGTATACAATAACTTAATATATTTAATATTTAGATAAACAATTTTTACTAAATGCTTTGGCAGTCAAATTCTTACATATTTTCTATTTCTACAGAAGTATTTAGTTATGGGTTTGGAAAAAAAATTATCTGGATACTACTTATAAGAATTATTTGCTGTATAAAACAGCAGTTCAAACCACTGCAAATTGTAAAAGACACAGTTAATAAAAGAGTACAAAAAGGAATGCATATTTGCTAGAAGATATCCAACATTCACAAGAAGGAAGAAGACCCATCTGCACCATGATTTTTCCTTTTCTTGCTAATGAAGCCAGAGAAAGATTGTCAGTTATTTGAAGAGCATTTCACTTCAGCTTATGCAGCAACTGTGTTGCCTATACTCCAAATATCACTGTTTGGAAGAGATTTGTTCCCTCAGGAAATGCTTGTTCATGATAATTAAGAAAGGTAAAAAAGTATTTAATAACCTGTTTAGCTTGAATAAAAACTTACTAACTGGGACATTACCATAAGTAGGCAATAGGTGTTACCTCATTACAAAACGACTGTTGTGTTTCATTTGTAAGGGGAGAAAACAGGAGGGTGGGGTGGGAGGGTGAAGGGAGGTTGGGAGAAAAAACACAAAAGGGCCTTCTGAGTGTTCATACTGAGAACTCTCTGGTTGGGCAACAGAGTGGAGCAGTAAGAGTCCATAAGTACAGAGCCACACAAACCCAGCAGGAGACCATCTTAATCCAGAAGATGGACCACGTTCCAGTGAAGAATTTTTCAATCTGAGCACTTTCATAACTGTTAAGGAAAAAAAAAAAAAAACAACAAACAATGAACTCACTGTCCATATTTCAGTCTGCACTATCCTCTGTTTTTCCAAGTAGGTCACGGACTTCCATTAGGTTAATGAGGGCACAAAGCAGAGGAGCGCAGCCCTTTACAGAACAAGATCTTGCTCAAGAATAATCAAAGAAAGGCATGCAATATGTATTGCAGATTCTTACTTAAGGAGATACACAATGGCAGAAGCTCCCATTCATATCTCCCCTCTAAAAGCAGAGAAAGATTACCGTCTCAGCTTTAAAAGAATACACTTACTGGAACCAATGAGTTACTGTCATCATCACATAGAGTGAAGCCAAGAAGAAAACAAAGTGGAAGTAGGCGTAACTGTACACCGTGCCTTTCTTCTCATCGTAAATCACAGTCTGGCCTCCCCTTTTTTCAACGTGCTCTTCAGCATCAGCTGTAAGGACAGGAAACAAGAAAACATTTCAAATTTAATGAGAATTGAAAACAGCAACTTGTCTCAAGAACACAGTAAAACATCTATGGTGTGACTTCGGAAACTGATACAGAGCAACACTTGAATATTTTCTTGCCCTCAGGGCATGAGCCTTTAGTAAATAATATCAGACTGACATGGAAATCCTGTCTTGTATCAGCTTCCTGGCCTACTGGCTAGTTTTTGAGCATTTGTGCCATTAACATTGTTCTACCTGTACAATATTCTTCTGGGAAGTCTAAGCTAATAACCCTGACTGTACCAGTTCAGCATACAGGACAGTCCCTTATTAACTCAGTAACAATAGTCCCTGCAGAACATCTAAACCAAAAAATCCAGCAATCACATCCACAAGGATGCAAAGAGGTGAGTTTACTTATTGTACATTGCAGTAAAAAAATGCCATTTAAGTAATTATTAACTAGCCTTTTGTTTTTCAATGGAATTGCTACATCTATTCCTTCTTTCCTTAGCCTAACTTTGAGCACTTCAGCTGCTTCAGTTTGACATGTGATAGAACCAGGATACAAACAGCTCTCCATCTGCAAGTTGTGCCCATAACTTTCTTGGCTTTATTCTGAAAGTCACAAGTGAGGTAAATTATGCAGTGAAAATGTAATTACCATCTCCATCAGGCACACAGCAAAAGCAGCAACGAGCTACCTGTGGAACAGATAACAAGAAAGTAAGAGAAAGAAAAAGTAAGAAAGTAAGGCTTGCATTTCCAACTAGCACAAAACTCAAATTAGGATTTGCCAAGTAGTTCATAACAGTAGGCATTTGACACTGTCTCCCACAGTGTCCTTCTGGCTAAACTGAGGAAGTGTGGTCTGCATGCTCAGGTAGTGAGGTGGATTGGGAACTGGTTGAAGGAAAGAAGCCAGAGAGTTGTGGTCAATAGGATCGAGTCTAGTTGGAAGCGTGGAACTAGTGGGGTCTCACAGGGGCCAGTGCTGGGACCAGTTCTGTTCAACATATTCATCAATGACCTGGATGAGGGCACAGAATGCACTGTCAGCAAGTTTGCTGATGACACCAAACTGGGAGGAGTGGCTGACATACCAGCAGGCTGTGCTGCCATCCAGCGAGACTTGGACAGGCTGGAGGGTTGAGCAGGGAGAAATGTAATTAAATTCATCAAGGGAAAGTGTAGAGTCTGGCACCTGGGAAAGAACAACCCCAGATATCAGTATAGGTTGAGGACTGATCTGCTGGAATGCAGCAAAGGGGAAAAGGAACTGGGGGTCCTAGTTGATGGGAGGTTGACCATGAGCCAGCAATGTGCTCTTGTGGCCAAGAAGGCCAATGCCATCCTGGGGTGTATTAAAAGGGGTGTGGTTAGCAGGTGAAGAGACGTTCTCCTGTCCCTCTACTAT
>JANHGL010021872.1:0-20634 GCA_024611195.1 Ceyx melanurus | reverse complement strand
TCATCCAATGACAGGACGAGAGGCAATGGGTGCAAGTTGGAGCACAAGAGGTTTAAGGTCAACACAAGGAAGAACTTCTTCTCAGTAACGGTGACAGAGCTCTGGAACGGGCTGCCCAGGGAGGTTGTGGAGTCTCCATCTCTGGAGACACCTAAGAGCCGCCTGGATCTGTTCTTGGGTGACTTGGTCTAAGTGATCCTACTCTGGCGGGGGGGTTGGACTAGATGATCTTCTAGGTCCCTTCCAACCCCTAATATCTGTGAATCTGTGAATCTGGATGAAAATGCAGACTAAAGCATACACAAGGGACATCAGGGTAGCAAGACTCTTTCTCTCATTCACAGCTTCTAAAAGGGAGTTCTGCCATTTGCCCTGATTTTGTTTTAAATTAACAGAGAGGCAGGAAAATTCCACCTTTCCTTTGACCCCTTAAATATTTGCCTTTAAGGCCTTGCTCTGGCCACAAAGGGAAAGCAGCAAACAGCTGTGTATTTTGGCTTCAGCTTCACCAGGCAGACATTATGCCAGGTGCTCAAAAAAGGTCTTTGTGGACAGAAACGTCTCCTGTGGGGTGCTCCTGTGCAGACCCCCCTCTTTGTAGACAGGGAGCTATTCATCTGCATAGACTAGAGATGTTTAATTAGAAAACCACTGCTGGTTTCAAAGAAATAAGGGTTTCTCTGTATGTTCACAAACCTTGGCTGAGGCTGGTAAGACTGGTTGAGCAACACATCAAAACCCCTGGAGCTGATCACTGCCACCTGCACAGGTAAGTGGAGGAGAGAGAATACAATGCATGCCAGGACACAACATGCACAAAAATAACTCTTGCAAAGGAAATGGGAATTGGACTTCAGAAAGCTTTCAGTCAGGCCAGATTTTGCTTAGGAAAAATATATGAGACTGTGGGCAACACTATCATTGAAGGTCCTTAACCTAGGTTGGGACAATCCCTGTTATCAATACAGGCTGGGAGATGATGCGATAGAAAGCAGCCCTATGCAAAAGGATTTTGGGGTTGCTGGCGGATGAGAAGCTGGACATGAGCCAACAACTGCAGCCCAGTCGCATCCTGGGACACATCAAGTGTGGCCACCAGATGAAGAGGTGATTCTGCCACTCTGTTCTGGTCAGACCTCACCTGGAGTACTGTGTCCAGCTCTGGAGCCCTCAGCACAAGAAAGACATGGAGCTGATGGAGCGGGTCCAGAGGAGGGCCATTAAAATGATCAGAGGCCTGGAACCTCTCCTGTGAGGACAGGCTGAAAGAACTGGGGTTGTTCAGACTGGAAAAGAGAAGGCTCCAGGAAAACCTTATAGCCACCTTCCAGCACCTGAAGGGGATCTAGAAGAAAGCTGGAGAGGGAGCCTTCAAGGACATGTAGCAATAGGATGAGGAGCAATGTTTTTAAGCTAGAGAAGGGTAGATATAGATTGGACATTGTGAAGTTCTTCATTATGAGGGTGGTGGAACAGGTTACCCAGGGACATGGTGAAGACCCCATGCCTAGAAACATTTGGAGTGGATGGGGCTCTGAGCAACCTTATCTATTCAAAGATGTCCCTGTTTACTGAAGATGGCCTTTAGAGGTCATTTCCAACCCAATGCATGCTATGAATATTTCCAACAAATTATCAAATATAGGCATCTCTCTTCAACAGGCAGATCAGTACACAAAACCAGGAGAGGGAATGAACAAACAGGACCCAAGAGCAATCAATCAGGCAGCATTCCCAGCTAGGTAGAAAGCCATCTGAGATACAGGAAATAAGGGACAAACAAGTAAACGGTTGGTTTCCAGACACCAGGCTCTGAAGGTCCGCTTCCCTCAGCAGAGTATGGAACTTCTCATCCTGTGCAGGCAAGCCAGTCAGGAACTCAACAGCCCTATAAGCAGTTTCCCAAAATGAGCAAATACTTTAGGAGCTCAAAGAAACACTGAGTTACTGTGCTAAGGGTAGCAAACCTAACTGTGTTGGCAAGCTGATCCTAGGTGGGGTAGAACCAGACAAATGAAAAGCAGGTCTCAATGCAGCTGGATTGAGATTGAATGGATTTAAGCTGGGTCACTCTGAGATGTTCTCAGTGATGAGTAGCCACTGTGTAAGCTAGATAGGAAACAAGTAGCTGTGGCTCGTTTGATTCCAAGAGTTTTTAGACCTCCTGAGAAACTGTCTAGAGCATCAGAAATGTCCTACCTCGGTCTTGAAAGGCAAATGGAAAGTCAGAGTGGGCAAATGTTCCAGCATTCAAACCAAGCAAATAGACTGCTTCGATAATTAAGAGACCTCTATCAACTGCACAGTGATGCCAGGGCAAGCCAAGGGGCCACAGCAATGCCATGGAAAGCAACTGGTCTATGCTTTCCAGTCTTTGCTTCTAATAGCCATTAGGCAGAAGAGATCAAAAATATGTGTAATATTGAACTAATACCATTTGAGAACATCAGATATTTGTTTGGTATAGGTGACACTATTGACCAAGGAGACACATTTCCATACAATCTGTACTTGCTACCAAGCAGTATTTTGCCTTTGGGACTTACAGAATAAAAGGAAATGCCTTTGTAAAAAATCTCATGGAACTTCATTAACTGACTAGGTCATCAAAAATAGATCACTGAGTAACTGGAAGTGGGTATCTTCTTTAAGTTTCTACAGAGATCTTGATGGGATTTTTGACCCTATATGTTCTTTTCTCCATTTAGCAGTAATTTTCTTACAGATCTGGCTGGGACTAAATGGATGGGTTGCCAAGAACAATAGCTTGGTTTGTGCCTACACAAGCAACAATGAGCTCAGCTGTCACGTAGTACACACAACACTATGCAGTAATAAGTGAAGGCCACAGGAACAGTCCTAGGGGATTGAATACTCTTTTTGGAGACTTGTGATCCCGAAGAAACAAAACAAGAACAAACCAAAACTCTTGGGGACCTCGGCAGATAATAAACACAAGTATAATGCTGGGGACAAAATGGCTGGTGTCATGAAAAAGGCATGTTTTAATGACAGAATAGTCTGCTGTTGGGAAATCAAGTCCTATACAACTTCTTAACTGAAAGTTTTAAAGGACTGTTTTATTTCTTTTTTGATTCTCTATCTCTGAAACATGTTCAGCTGCTGAGCAGCTTGCCTGGCCTATGTGACTTACCAAGTTTTCCATGTGCTGGGCAGTTTTGACAGCTTTTAAAATCACAGAAAAGTTATTTGCCAAGTTTGATATAGTGAAATATCTACTTTTATACCTTTAAAAGCAATATGAGCTTTTACAATAGATTTGGCCTCCATTTTAAATTATTTGGCTTCTGTATAAGGGACAAAGCGTTCTTACTGCAGAAACTCAGTATATGCTCAGATAACATAAATCCCTCGATTGCTGTGCAAGCAATGATGTTATCACAGCAAACATGGCAGTTTTCCAAACGCAGTGAAAGCCTTTGAGGTGGTAGCAACTTCTAGAGAAATAGGGACAGACTGCCCTGAACTTGCTTTCCCTTCACTGTGAACTGCTGGTGCCTGAAATAACACAGTACAAGAAGCATGCCAACGTGGCCACGCCATGTCCAGGATCCAGCCAGCTGGGGCTTGGCCACCTCTGAGCTTGAGTCTGTCTGCACCCAAACATGTGAATACAAGGCTGTGGGAAACAGGATCAGAGAGGAATGTGAAGGAAGCAGTGTGTAGAAACGGGCCTGAAGACCCCAAAGGAGACTGCTTTCATCTGGATATCCTCATCCATCATCAGATAGAGAAGAGGGCTTGTCTTGATCAGGTGAAAAATGAAAAAGAAAACTAAATACTAATCAGACCAAAACACAAAACCTATGGCTAAACTGTTACAGAAATAAGCAATGGGCATCTGGCCTTAAAAAAAACCTTGGTTTTGGTAGCAAATTTGGGTTTTTTAATGCAGTTAGTTATGCCAATATAGAAACCTGGCTGCAGAAACAAGCCTGAAAGCATGCTCTGCCAGAGTATGTAGCCATTTAAAACTGAAATGCTTTGACACACCTGAACTGGTATTTACTGGTGTTTGTTTTCTTGAAAATATTTTTTCTTGGTTTTCCTTTCATTATTTAAGCAGGACATGGACAGGGTGAAACCACTAGTTTTGAAACAGCTTTAACAAGAAAAAAAATAATTAAAAAAAAATCAAACCACTATTTCAACAGACTAAAACAACTGTCTCACTTTTCTTCTCTCAGATATCAATTCAAAGCCTGAGAGATGTAAGGTTCTGCTTCAGCAGAACAGTTGTGTGTAAAGCTGTATCTTTTCTTTTTAAAAAATAACCCTGAATAACTGGGAAAAAAAATAAATGAATCAAGGTATAGAAGGACTTCTTCAAGTTGGGTCCTGCTTTGCTTCATTTTGGAACAGTCAAGTCTCTAAACCATTTTGTGTAACTGCATTATGGCCTTTATTTTTGTCCTTGTCAAGGAGGATCTCCCATCTTGACTGATGCTCTATCCCATCTTTTGCCTTGATACACAACCTCGCTTCTCTGAAATCTATTCCACCTGATAGTATTAAAATTATTTTCCTGGTTAAATCCACACTCTTCTTCCGTACCCCTCCACTGTCTCTTGCTTCTTATTCAGAGATCCTACAAAAATGTCTTGGTTTCTTTGCATATTTTTTCAGAATTTAACCCTTTGGGCTTCTATTTGTTGGTGTCCCATGTGCCACAGGAACAGATCAGGAGATAGGTAAGGACGATAGCAACCGAAAAAAAATCAAACCTACCCCCAAGAGACACAGTTCAATTCTTAAGGGTCACCACAAAATACAATGTCCTCAAAATGCTTCTAGTTAGGTTAGGAACCAAGGTTTTGAAACCATGACCAAATACTCCATGGGTACTGTATCCACCCACTGAAACATGGTTTCATCTACCTGGCAACTTCTGTGAGGATGTGGAAGATGAGCTCCCTGTGACACTGCCCCATTTATTTCAGCCATGTGGCAAACCACAGAGTAGGTCCCCAGCTCTGAGTTGGCACCTGGAGAGACCGGCACCTCAAGAACTGAAAACTGTCCTTAATGTGTTTTAAAAAACAGAATGTGTAACGATGAAGATAGAATATATAATAGAATATATAAATACCATAAAAAACAAACATTTTTCAAAGCATCTATTTAAGGTGCCTATAAAAGACATAACATTTGGTATTGTAAATGCCAAAATACCAAGTGCTACAACAAATAATTTTAGAACTACTTTAGACTTGGCAGTTTATAGGCAATCAACCAAAAAACCCTCTCAGTGACAAGGGAGAGACTTCTTTGTGTAGCATCAGCATGAATATTTGAACTTTACTCTGGTAAAAGTATAAAGATTCCCTATCAAGAGTATGTCTCCACAAAGGTCTGTACTAAAATTTTATTTTACTTCTTTCATTACAAAACCAACCAAACAAAAAAACCCAAAACCAACCAAACGAAAAATTAAAATTAATTGAAACTCTGGTTCTTCTCCAGAAAGAGAGGGTGAGGTCCTAGAAGCATCATGCAAAGTGTTTGCTTACATCTGTCTTCAAAAGCTGGAATCCTCCAAGCCAAAAGCAAAGGAATCAGTAAGTGCCCAGCACTTTCAAAAGACTGTTCATCATTGCAAAGCTGACACTGGTGAGTTTATTTTCAAGGTGTGCTGTATTACAACTGGGCTGCATTAGCTTCAGGAGTCTTTGAACTTTTAATAGCCCTGAACATAATTATTAAATTAGAGAGCAGTTAAAGAAAGCCTACTTTCAGATGGTCCTTCCCATTCAAAGACATCAAATGCTCTAAATTAAGAGGGTGATTATATTTCCACTTCACACTAACAGCTACTCTTTGTGCCATTTCTTCCCACACTGAGCTTTCAAGACTATGAACTGGAAAAGAAATTTGGCAATACTGAAAAGCATGTTTAAGGCTTCCTGAATCACTTTTCTGTTGGATAAAGAGTGTATATTTTTTGTTAGGGACACAAGCTGCATTAAAACCACACTACTGATGGAAAAAAACTTTATGAAATCTGGATATGAGCACGTAACTTGTCTCCCACACCCTTGAGTTCCTTGGTTTATTCACTTTAGTGCTAAACTAAGCATCTAGTAAGCCAAAACTTCCTGTAAGCTTCCAAATCTTCTAGTGTGTAAAAATTGCTTCCTGGCAAGCAATTTCAGCATCTACATGTTTAACAGTTTTTAAGTCACAGCTTACAGGCAAGCATAATATCTGTACTGATGCTCTTAATAGTGCTGTCAGCAACTTCTGGCTGCTGGGGTAAGGAAGTGGCACTGGGATAACTCCAAGAAAAAGGCACAATTACATGAAAGAGAATTGCGACAGAACATACAAAGAGGGTACACTGGGAATAAAGAAAGGTCACTGGCAGCAGAAAACAGAAGTCCTCAAATTAGCTCTGTTACAAGCCCGCTGGTTCATCTGTGTTGCAGGCACAGGCTGCTACCACCAGCTTCTTGATCTGGGCTGCTGCACAGGGAAGTGTTTCACAGACAGCCAAAAGTCAAGCACAGAATCTAAGGAGGGCATCAACTTGACCAGCAACTAGTTAAACAAGGAAACAGCTGTAACTTTGCACCCACCAGCATTCCCTCTTTTTTAAGCATTAAGCAATCCAGCCATTGTTCCTTCTACTTAAGAAACAGACTTCTCTTCTTGAACTTTGTAGAGGGCAAATGAGAGGATTTGTGCTTCTGAGAGCAACTTGGGTGGTATAAGAAACCAAATATGTAGTATAACAGATCTAGCGTGAGACTGCAAGCAGGCTGGTGAGCAATTAGCTTAGGAAAGTTACATTAAGAGAGAAATCTGAGTTTTAAAATCTAATTTTGGCCATAGGTCCTTTCATACTTTTGATGCTTTTTAATTAAATAGACAATTAGAGGTGAACAATATCTGCTGTGGTTAGAGGCCATGTGCACATGATGATTCAACATACACAGATGAAAACCCCTTTTAAAAGATTCACAGCATTGTTATTGCAGTAGTCTGCCACCCAGAACCAAGAACATGCTATTAAAATTATAAATTCAACACTTGAAACTTGAAAAACTTGAGTTTATTTCTTATTTGCTGCTTTTGCTACTAAACAAGTTGCCAGAGACAAACTCAACATTAGCCTGAACCAATTCATTCTGCTATAGCAGGTTCCCTAACAGGGACACTACTACATGCAGCGAAGCTGGGATGGGCTCACTGCAGTAGGTTTCAGCACAAGGAAAAGAGGAGGAAGACTGGTAGTCTTGTGATCCTTGACTCTTCCTGTTGTGCAATATGCTCGATAGATGAAATATGACAGGAAGAGGCTGAGCATGGAGAATCATCTGATCTGGCTTTGGAAGTGGAAGGGTGGAGAGTTAGCCACATCATCTGAGGGATGTGCCCCTGCACATGAAGAACTGTGGAAGAAGAAGCTCCATTTCCTTTCAGGGTTCATCTGCAGGTTCATCTCTTTACTTACGTGTGTTTTCATTTCGTTAGCTACTGTTGTTGACATCATAACACAACAGATGATAGTCACCAGGATGAAGTAAAGTGCATACATGAACCGGGTGCTGGTTGACTGTTTTATCTTGGGGCAGCATTGGCAGCACAAGGAACAAGCAGCAGTACCACAGCAGCAGGCCAACTGAAAAGTAAGACAAAAACCACAAGTCATTCCATCATGCTTTTAGGCTTCTACTGCAAAAAGTCAGACAGGGAGGCTGGGAGACTTCCTGTAAAACTCCAGCATTTCTTAAGTCCTCTCCTCCTAGCTGAGCAGTATTTAAGTGGAAGCAGACTGTTTATCAGAAGTGAGCAGGTTTAAGGCACATCAGTTTCTAGCCTTTCCATATACTGAGAGTGAAGAGGATGAGGAGGAACTGCTCCCTGTTTAATACAGCTCTGTGCTTCCTCTGTGCAGCTCACGGTCCTGACACATTTCACCCAGCAGAACAGGTGCTACAATGGTAGTGCTTTCTTACACACTCTCCCCTCTCCACCGCAAGAAAATAAATCTGCACAAGGAAGGAACCAACTCCTAAACTTCTTGCTTTAACATACAGACAAAACTATTTTGTTTCCAAGGAAAGATGGAGGTTTTGTTTCAAACAACCTGTACAGATCCATTTAAATGCACTAGAACCATATTGTCCTCTTTAAGGTGCCCTTAGTGGTACACACAAAACCCTTTTTTTTTTTTTTTTTTACTACAGATTTTTTACTAAAGATTTGGAGCAAATTAGGAAAATTATTTAAGCCACACTTTGAGATAGTTGTGTTGAAGGCTTTATAAACAGACAACTGCTATAGAAAACCCAAATAAGCACATACATGAAGTGGGTGCTGGTTGATTACTTTATCTTGGGGCAGCATTTGCAGCACAAGATAAAAGCAGCAAGCCAACTGTTTATGTAAATGTTATTAGACAGAACTCCTTGTGTATTTTAATTATTTTCTACCTGCAGCAGAGGGTCCACTGAGACAAAACCCAAAAAGCACAGAAAAAAAAAGCATGTCATTAGTTTACTCAACAGGAAAAAAGGTACTGAATAAATCCTTAAAGTGATCTAGCTCATTAAATGCTCATTATTTTCACACTGTCAAGAGAAGATGGATTTACCTTCCCTGCTTACTGCTTTCAGAAAAGTCATACATAAAAATATTAATATAAGCCTTGTTTTGATACATAAGCCAGCACTGTCCCTGGCCAGGCCCTTCCCTGCAATAGGCAGCAGCTTCATATGGCTCCTGTGTTTAATTCAACAGCCATGACCACTGCAGGAATTTCTGGACATCAGCAGGCAGTCAGGAGCAGAGAACCATTCTTCCAGGCCTCACTGCTGCTGACCCAGAGCAACCTCAGAACTCCCATTTTAAGGGGTCTCTCTGTGGCCAGTGTGTAGCACAGGGCTGGTGTGCTGCCAGTGCCAGAGGCTCCATCACACTGCTTCTTACCAGTGTTTCCTCAGGCCCTGGAGGGGCCTTGCGGATCTTCAGAGGACTCCCCTGCTTTCCATCAAGAAGCTGTATAAGATGGATGGCTTTTCTTAGCCCTTACCAAGGGATTCAAAATGTGCAAGTGTCACATCTCAGTTGTCCAAGCAAAATTCACTGGCTTCTATGTACTTTCAGCTGCCAAACCACCACACAGTATTTTCCTCCCAAGATACCTCTTCTTCCAGCATCAGTGGCTGTCTGACATGAAGACAGGGGTTTCATGTTTGTGTTTGCAGATAGGCATATCTGATATAACCTACAGTCTTACAACCAGACCGGTAGATCAAGGAGCCCTAGATAATTTCAAAGAACAGTCTTGAAAAGACTCCCAGCTTCTTATTTCCTTGCCGTGATTACCCGCTGCAAAACCCAAGCTCAGGCTTCCTGCCTTCAGCCCCACAGAAACAGGGCACCAGACAGGCCCATGCCTTGCTCAAAAATTGTTCTCCAGTTTGTAGAAGACATAAAACAGGGACCATCCAACTTGTCTCCCACGCTGCCCTACCCTCAGATCACAAATGGGCCTTAAGCCAGAGGAGACAACAGCCTCAAAGCACAGAGCTGCTGAAACTGCTGCTGCTGCAAAACAGAAACTTTCCCTAAAACACACAAAGCTCCAACTGTGGGGAATAAGCAGAATGGGCTCATGTTGGCAACAAAGCTGGAAATTAAAAATACTATGTACATAATGTGAGAAATGAGCCCACAAATATTATAATTTGTAATGTGATTTATTATAAAGTAAAGGCAAACAGCACTGGGTGCATAACTCAGCAGCTTCCAAGTCAGAGGCACAAAGGGCCTTTAGAGAGGTTTAGTTTTTATGATGAAATTGTCACAAAAGTGGGAGGGATTATTAGAATTTCTTAGAGATAGGAGGGAAATAATTTACATGGGTCTATCACCTTTCTCCTCCACCTGGATTTTTGGTCTGGGGGCCTTATTGCTTTTTTGGTGGTCTTTTATGATGAAGGGTGCAGTCTTCCTCTGTATGAATTACCAACTCTCTAAAAAAAGTTGAGGAGAATGCAATTAATTTAAACACACAGGTGTCTTTTATCTTAGTGGTTAATTTCTTATCTCCTCTGGGTGACCCTGAAATTCCTCTCTGCAGGGAGTTTCTGTATCTTTCTAGGGAGTCAAAGTTTGACTCCCCTTATCACAAGTAAGATTACACATTTAACAAAATAAGCTTGTTAACCATGCATTAAAGCAAAATTTCATTCTAAAGTAATTAGTAGTACATCTAAACACTATAATATAAATTCTACTTAGCGAAGGCAAAACTTTATTAATAAAGCCTTTATCACTCACAATAAAACACTGTGCAAGTATACTTTCATAACAGAAGGCAGTGATGGCAGTATTGCAATTTTATTTTCTCTGTGTAGTGAAACTAACAACTTTTACAAGTCCAAGAATTATGGAAGCTATGGCAAGTTACCAATTCAGCAAACAAATGGAATAACATTTGAAAACAAAAACATACCAGAAAGCATAATCTATCCACTTCAGAATTATGGATTTAAACAAATAAATAAAATATTAAGACTAAAGGTCCTTCCACTCTGTATCAGGCAGATACAAAGTTTCCACAATGAACTTCAACTGCTGGCCATATTCACCATAATGTCAAAAACAACAGTACAGAAGTAAAACGGTATGAAGCTTGGCATCTGTAAGGGGAACATTTTCCTTAAACCAGGTGCTAGAAAGCCCTGCCAGTGAAACCTCATCCACATCCAGCAATGTGTCTGCTATTCCAGTGCTGGGTCCCTGGAGCTGCTATTTAAAGCAACCAATACCCAAATAGAATATATATCTCCTTTATGCAATGTTCCATATTACTTAGACTTTAATGTTAGTTTCTAATACTGAGCATATATCCTATAAATTAGCAGTATTAGTGAAAAATATCAAAGTCTCCCATCTTTTTTCAGACGCACTCTAAACAAGTCAAGGAAACCATAGAAAGTTGGTTATGTTATTCTGCCACAGACTCAAATTCAGTGGCTTGAGGTTTTTTATTTTTATTTTTTAATAATAAGTCTGGTTAAGTCTGGTTATGACTAACTACATTCCAGAATGGTCCAAGATGAAATAGGTGTTATCCAAAAATAAATGTAAACAGTCTCTGTCCCAAAGAGTAAGATGCTGGCCACAACCTACAGACCTGATCTTTGCATGGCAGACTTCAAAGTCCGCATGTACAACGAGTTCTCTATTAGAAGACTGTGGTCAATGTGCAGCTGAAATATCAAGTCCCTCTGATGACACATGCTTTACCATGGGCATGAATCATTTTCACCTCACCTCATCCACTGCAGCAAGGGTCTGCCCATGGGCTCAGGAACCAGCACTGCAGAAGTGCAAGGCAGTAACAAATTCTTGCCATGTAAAAAAAATGGGCTGTGAAAAAAGGCAATTAATGTCATAA
The DNA here is from genome assembly GCA_024611195.1 of Ceyx melanurus. Classification (NCBI taxonomy): domain Eukaryota; kingdom Metazoa; phylum Chordata; class Aves; order Coraciiformes; family Alcedinidae; genus Ceyx; species Ceyx melanurus. The sequence continues at coordinate 9,203 of JANHGL010021872.1, read as the reverse complement.
ATCTTCTAAAGGTTTAACTTCTCCTTAAACAAAAGCTCCTCAAAAGGGTGAGTTCTGCAGAAGGAAGGCACTGTGCAATTTTCAAGACAGAGACAACCCAGAAAACCCAGGGTCTGTGATTGCTGTCAGCAGGTGGACCTTGAAAAACCTGGTCTGTACCTATAGAGCTCCTTCAAAGTCCAGTGATCCTTCCAAGCCCAGGGAAGGCCCCAAAAACCCAATGGAATGGCATCCAAATGCCAGGCTGCTCTGGCAGGAGCTCGTCACCTGCAGCAGGTTCTGGTTTCAAGACTTTCTCATACAAAGGCTCCTACAAGTCTCCCTCTCTTCAACTTTACATCTCCTCTCTTGAGTGAACACCAAGGTCTGACAATAATTACAAGCACTATGCAAATATTTATGCTTCCCACAAATACTTGTAATCAGCCAGCCCATCAGGCTAACCCACTACGACAACTATACCCTCAACATGTCCAGTTGAGGGTATTCCTGCTCACTGCAGGGAGAGAGGACTAGATGACCTTTGGAGGCCCCTTCCAGCCCTAACCATTCTATGAACACCAGCCTCCACAGAGTAGACCTGCTGCCTGCTTTGCTACGTGGTACTCCATCAGAGCTCAAGGAGTGTGCAGTGACAGCTTGCCTGAGATACTAAAACTTAAAAACCTAGTGCACTTGAAAACAGACTGTACTGCAATTTTAACTGGCTGGATGATGGCTAACTCAAATGGTTTCACAACAGCAGCTCCAGAAAACTCCATGGTAAATTTTTCTGCTAAAAATTATTTATTCACAGCATGGTCTCATACACATTTCTTCTGGTAGCCAGGCTGGTTTAATGGTCACTGGTGCTCACCAGCCTTTCTCCTCTGCTGGCCACTCTCTTCTAGACCTCGTAGCTGTTTCTGCTGCTGGGAGTGGTCAAACAAAGCACCTTACTGGCCAATTACAGGAAATTGACCTGTCAGTCCTTCTCAGCTGCTGATATATTATGCAACTGGTGAATGTTTTAATGTTGCAAGTGAGGGCCCACAGTGAGCAGGGAAGGCCCACAGTGGAAGAGGAAGGCCTCACAGCAGCCCCACATGCCTTGACTCTGAACAGATGTTTCAGTGGCATTTTCCTATGACTTTATTCAATTTGTGTGCAGTAGGTTCACGCCAATGCAGAGAAACAACTATTTTTACATCTGCACCATGAGAACCAGAAGCAAGCAGACTATGTAACAGCCCTAGTCCATGCAAACCACGTTTCCAAGTACAGGCAGGCCTGGACATATTAGCACACTTCCATCTTATGCCAGCCTGGGTAGTACCTGTGGTTAACAAGAGTTAGGTTAAGAACATGGGGTAAAAGGAGGCTTAACAGTGCTCACACAAGCTACTGGCTCCCTACAGTGAATACTCCACCAGCATACACTTAACATCTGCCACACACTCAAGTCTTCATCTTTGCAAGCTGTTATCCAATCTGATAAATCAGCAGAATGAGGCATGACAGCCATGTTAATCATATATGTAACTATTTACATACAGGACTGAGAAGTAAAGTGAGCGTGTCCTGCCTACTGCTTTTGTAGAGACAGCAACATTTTTGGAAGGTATTTTCCACAGATGTTTCCAAAAATATCCCAAAGGCCTTAGAAAATATTTTGTGCAGCCATTAAAACAAAGTGAGGAGTTTCAGGATCACTACCCAAAACAGCCTACAGTATTATAAAATTATGCAAACCATAGGAAAGTATCAAGCTAATCACAATAAAGCACTTCCTTTTGTGAAACTTCAGCAGAAATGGTAAAAATCAAAGGGAAGAGGAGCACACCGAACAACAGCAACAACAAAAGTGCATACTTTAATGAAACAAAGACTTAGCAGTATTTCATCCCTTCCTTCCTAACTGCCTGCCCAGCCAGAGTGGCCAGGAAGACTGCATGCCTTTTGGACTGCCCACAGAGCACAGGAATGTGCCTTGCTGAAGCTTCTTTTCACGGGAGCCTACAGCAGCTTAGTTTTTCATGCATTGCTTGATTACTTGACTACCAGCATTATTTGGGCCATAAGATTTGCAGATAATGAGGTCACTGGGCTGTTAACAGTAACGTCTATCAAAACCCCTCAAAACACCTACTCTGACAGCTACATGCAGCATCCAAGCAGGCTGGAAACATCCAGTCCTGAATGAATAACATCCTGAAGTGGCTACACACCTGTCCTTAGTCTTTGAGGCAAGATCATCTAGCAAGTCAACAATTTTGTTAGTGCTTTGGCTCATGAAAACAGGAGATGCTTGATGCCAGGTGTCCTCAGCATCAGGATCTGGGCTCAGACTGTTACTGAAAACTCTCACTGCTAGTATACTCATTTTGCAAAGGTTTCTTCAACAAGTGACATGGTTACACAGTGGTTTGTCCCTGTGAAGTAATTAAACTCACTGAAGCAGCTTTATTTTGTCCTTTGTCTGACTTAACTGGCATTTCACTTCTTTAATATTCAGACTCACCATATGGCTTAAACCAAGAGGTTTTGTGACCTATTTTTGGGAACACAACTCACACTGCAAAATATGCAAATTAAAACTGACTTCAGAGAGAAGTCACACCAGCCAAGACACTGCCTGAATGCTGCCTTCCAGTGAGGCTTTCCTGCCCCAGGCTGAGTTTCCAAAGTGATGTGCTGGTGTTTTGCACCACAGGGCATTGCCATATAGTAATAAACAACTCAAAAACTAGGTGAGAAAGCAGCATCTAGGACAGCTACACCAAGAGCTAAAACGTGGGCGAGCCACTGCCAGGTGACAGTAGAGCTGAAGTTAAGATGAACTGAGGATGATTAGCTTCTGTCTCCATCCTCAAACATTACTAAGTGGTGACTCAGCTCATCATTAGAAAATATGCCACTGCAAAATGTCTAAATTAAAGACTGCCCAATTACTCTTCTACTGATTAATCTGGAAAACTCAAGACAATTGTTTAGTCTGACCTAAGCATCACAATGCATCACATCACCCAGCTCCCCAGAAGTACAGCTGTTTTCCATTAGCACAGACCATCCTTTGACAGCAGTATGAGGTGGACTGTCTGTCCCTCTGATTACATCTATCATAAAAAATAAATAAATAAAATAAAATCAACAAAAACCCCCATCTTCTAATCTGCCCACTACAATTCCCAGACACTGGCTCTTGGTGAGCCTTTCTTCATTAGCTTAGAGACCCTTTTAATTACCTAGCTTTATCTCCCCACTCATCAAAGAAGGAACCAAAACTGTTCGAATTTTCGAGGTGATGCAGGAAATAAACCCAAACAACTTATCTGAAGTCTAACAGCCTTCAAATGAGACTGAGGGTAAATAGATTTCCCCAGTCCCTCCTACAACATCATGGCAGCATCATGAGCCCAATTGCACACAGCCCAGTCACCTTGCTCCTCTCCTTTTCACAAAACCAAAGAGGGGGCAAGACTGCTGGAAGCAACCTGCCCTCCCCACTCACCTTGCACAGGCAAGCTGGCTGTACTTAAAAGGTGTATTTTATTTCCACTGGGGTCATGCCATTTGGGTTACAGCACCTTCAACAGTATTCTCTGGTCCTCTAGTCCTTCCATCACACTTGTGTGCTTTTATTTTAAGTGTGCTCTCAGGTCGCTGATGAAAACAAGTCACTGTTTTCATCAGTGACCTGATCCTGAGGCTTCTTTGCATTGATCCCCTGGCAATCTTCACTAAAATCAACCTCCACTGGATGACAGATTCAACTGTCCTTTCCTATGATTTCATATTTCACAGTTTTCTCATCTGCAGACATATCAACAACATAAGAAGCCAAGGGAAAAACAAACAAACAAAACAAAACAAAACAAAAAACCCCAACACAAACAAACAACAACAAAAAAACTCAAGATAGATCTCTTCATAAAATGTTAAGAACAGTTGCTGTTGCAACTCATTAGAGAGACGACAGGTTGAAACATTTTGGATCAATTCTACTGGATAGAAAAAGTGCAAAACTTTCATTTTCAGGCTGTGAACATCTATATTTTCAAATACTTGAGCATATGCCATCCCTAACTGCAAAGTTCGAATCACTGAAATGAAAACTTCAGTCCCAGCATAGTTATAACTAATTAAAATTATGATGAAATTGGTAGGTGTTTCAGGGTTCCTATCAAAACAAACAAGGAGGCACCTTCTTCCCTCACACTGTCATGGGTGAAAGCTACAGCTATCATAGCTCTGTCTGGCTCAGTCCTTGAATGCTTTATGCTGTAGCAGACACTGATGTTGACACAGTAGGTCAACTTCAGTTGGCAGAATGGTTGATCACAACCTAAAAATATAGGAGGACAAGTATTTAACAAGTCAAAACACTTTAGAGCTCACAGGGTTGAGAAAGAAATGGAAGCACTATTATCTCAGGTATGACAAGGACTTCAGAAACAACCCAACCTACAAGAATCTTCACATGGCTAAGATGAGAACACCACCCAGCCCCAGTATGAGCTTGGGATGACAGTAGTTGCCAACTGCAGAGACCTTCACCTTATACTGTAGTCATAGCTCAGGCTTTTTTCTCTATTGCTCCCCTGAAACAATTAAGTCTTGCACCCACAACTACAAGTGCATCCTTTGTAATGAAAGTTACAGTAATGGAAAAAAAAAACCATGCTGGAATACCAACACTTGAAAAAATTAAAACAAAAATCAGCAGGAGGATTTATATCCTTATGCAGAGAAGTAACCACTTGGCATTAGTCATGAAGGCCCTGCTCTTACACTGCATTCACTGCACAGCTGTAGAGCCATGGGTATTTAAGTCATTTCTTTAAGCCCACAATGCAAACAGCTTGTGCGATGGAAAAGGAAAAGGCTTTTAAAAATGAGGCAGCAATGGGAAATTGAGCAGGAATGAAAAAGACCATCTATTGCCTGGAATGAGAAAGAGTATACTGTTCCTCTTTGGTAGTAGCAGGGAAGGGATTCCAAACTACCAATGCCAAGTGTCAAATGATAGAACACTAAGAGGACTTCATTTTCTTCGGTTGTTTTTTCTCTCCCTTTCTAGTAACTTTTGAATCCAGCAGCAAGTTTGTCAAGCTATGGCAGGACAGATGAGGGCCTCAAAGATCGCACAGTCTTACAATTTCCTTGAAAATAGGCAAAAGGTTTATCAGAAAAAAAATATATCTCAACCCTAAGCAAGGAACAGGCTGCAGTGTAACTTCAGCATTTCTTAGAAAGGGAATCAACATACCAACCTCAAAGGACAAAGATGCAGAAACCCAGGGGATGCTTATTCAGTTGTTGAAGCAACTGCTTGTTTAAAGTAGAAACCCCATGTTTCTGCAAACAGGGGAAAAAGTCATTTGCTGGTCTCTTTTTTTCCCAACTGTATTTAAATGGAGTACACTACAATACCCCAGACAGGTAGTTTCATCTTCAGTCATGATTAATAGTAGTGGCAGGGGCATGGAAAGGCAGCTGTAAGAGGGGGTGAGACCCACAGCTACATTTATTTATTTATTCATTCATTCATTCATTCATTCATTCATTCATTCATTCATTCATTCATTTTAACAGAGTGGCTTATGTTAAAACACAATTAAAAAAAAAAGCCCTCTCAGCCAGGAAGACCATCTGCTGGAGAGACATGTTTTGGGGAGCACCATGTAGAGAACAGCCAGGAATGCCACTGGCACCATCGCATAGTGCTGCAGCTCATCACACCATGCACCTGCCTCAGCAAGGCTCCAGTGTCCTCAGAGGTCACACACCAGGACAAGGACGACAGAGCCACCCTTCTTATCACATAATAAAAAAAGAAGACCATGAGGACAGGATCGCAAGCCCCCTTCTCAACCTGCAGATGCAAACAGGCAGTGCTAGAGAGGTGGACAGCCCTGGAGTACATGGGGTCTGCTTCCATTCATTGCCCCAAAAGCCATAAGCCTCAGAACTCATAAGATTGGCCAAGGTCAGTTTTATAAATAAGTGGGTTTTTTGTTTGTTTTTTAAACCTTCAAAATTAGAGGTCTGGGTATAAAGTGAAAATCCAATACTCTAACTTGCAGCACATCCTACTGCATTTACTACAAGATATGACTTTAAGTACAGAACAGAATTTAAGAGAACACTCAAGAATTAGCAGACCTAAAAAAATTGCTTTATAAGTTTCAATAATTACCAGTTTCAACTGAAACATCCATCTTCTTGAAAAACCCATCTACAATACACTAACCCTCCAAATTAATGTTAACTATCTAAATTACATTAATTTAACTCTGGAAAAAAAAATATTCATTGTAATAAAGATTTTCCGCAACAGCTGCTTTTCTTAACCATGATCTCAACTTTATTCTCTTGAGAATCACTACTGAAGAAAAGCCAAATGTAAAATCCTGTTTCCTGTCAATTTAAGCAGATGTTTTTGTGTAATAAAAAGCATTGTGGAGGCCAAGCCAAACTGTATTCTCACTGCATTCTCAAAATAGTTTTACCAATGAAACACTAGCAACAGAAGAAACATTTAGTAAGCTCAGTACTTCTCAGAAACCTAAAAATCACAATTCTCTTCAAAATGAGCTTGTATGTTGCCTGACAAAAAACTGTAGAAATTAAAGTTTATAGATGGCCAAGTTCCTTGAAAGAATGTTCCCAGGGTCTACTTGGCAAGGATACAAGTCACAAATTAATGTTAATTAAGATTATTTTAAATAATTTTTGAGTGCAAAATCAGCATAGCCACACAGTATACTGAAGTTTGGCAGCTTGCCACTGCATCCTTTAACAACAGAAATTTGGGCTGCAAAACCTGCATGCATTTGTTCTAACAGGCATCATCAATGAGATGTTTAGCACAATTCGACCCAAAACAAAAAAACACTGATCACTCATTGTCTACTTCACACCAGGAAAATTTGCTGGCATTACAAATGGAGAAGTGGACATTCAAGTGATGTTAACTCACAGTGAAACTTTTCTGTCAGCTACAGACATCCATAAATTATAATTGTGCTTTCATATCTCAGAAGGACAATACCAACACTCAGTCAATTCTAGGAAATCAGATCCATAGAAACAGAGAGGTTGATATAAGGTATATAAAGGGCAAAAATACTTCACAGAAAAACAAAGCAAAACCAAAAACAAACCCACACCACCACCACCACCACCACCACCACTCTGGGTTATATAAAACCCATTAAATTAGCATGTTTTAGTGAAAATGGAGGGACCCAACATGAGTGTTGTTTTTCGGGACTTGTATGAAGTTCCGTCTTTCTTTTAACACATCACCTCTGTTTCTGGAAACGGTTAACTTCACCTTTGGATGAACATTTAAGGAGAGATCAAACTCCATGATTTTCCAACTTTATTAACAGTACCTATAAAATGCCTGAGGAAGTTGGGTTGAGACAGAAAGGACTTCTAGTCTTTTGTTTTTCCTGTATACTGATCATGCTAAACAAACATCCCCTTATTAAGGTTGGAATAAATCAATTAATGAAGGCAAAGACCACTAAAAAAAGTTACGCTGCATGCATGCTATTGAAACATAGTTTATGCCATTTATCTTCTTAGTCTATAAAAACGTTATCCACACTAAGTTTGCTGGTGTAACTCCAGCAATATGCCATATTTAGCACATATAAATCTTACATCAAAATAGTGCTTGAGCCAGCAGAATACAACTCCCAGAGGTATTGCATAATTTTGGCACTATGACTGCATCCACTTTAGGGCTTTTGCTTTGGCTCCAACATCACTAAGGAGTTCAGTTTACTTACTCCAAAGTGACACATCAGCATCGATAAACCATATTACTATTGGGTGTTACTACACGGGGTATGAACAGTGGCTTTAAGAACATCTCAAACACTAAAGCCATGCCATTCACCACACAAGTCTCACAACGGTTTCTTTCTCTTGGTATTAAGGTACTTCTCTAGGAACTACACCAAAAAAAAGGGCAAAGAAAATGCAGCCAGCCATGAACCACTGCAGTAACAGCATCCACTAAGAGCACCTCAGTCAGTTGCTCCCAGACCTTTTTCATATAATGTCAAAAAAAAATGTGCACGAAGCAGCAGTCAGGGAACACCCTGATTTAAGAGCATTATTAGCAGATTCAGCTACTGCTGTCCCCCACAGCCACCTAAGTGAGATGCAGGGGAGCTCAGAGAGGACAGTTGGAAGGGGGCACACTGTCATCCTCACAGCTCACTCACGATTAGAATAACCGCAGCCAAAGACCAAACCTGAACCAATATTTCAACCTTCAGCAAACATCTGAGATTTTTTTCCAGGTGATCTATGCAAAAGCAAGAGAATAATTAGATGCTGAGGGTGGGCAGAATAACTAGTGAAGAAATACCAACAGAATTAAGACTGTAAGGAGTTCAACCATGCAGAATATCAGGAATAAGCTCACTAGCAAGTCTGTTGCAGGCAGGACAAGTAGTAATAGATTTCCACTAAATAGACGTAAATTTGGGTAAACGAAGCACAAAATAAAAGTGCCTGTGGGAGATGCGGTCTAACACCGGGTTAGATAGACAACTGGTAGGAACAGAAGTCCTCCCCTTGAGTGCAACCAAGGACCTGGACAGGACTTTGCAACCACCTTTCTCTTCTCCAAGTCCACAGTCCTTCATTCATTAGAATGGACTCAATCAAGAAAACAGGTACATCACAGTAAGACGCAGAGACATCCATTTCTCATCCCAGGGATGCTGAAAGGAATAGGTCCTGCAGCAACAAACACCACCACTTGCCCTCATCTCTCACTTGCTCCGTCAGCACCTGCACTTGCTTAATCTGTTCACAAGCCAAATTTAAACTAGTTTCTGAAAGGTTCTGAGGATTCCCAGGCATCCACCAGCTAAGAGAAAAGATAGTTCCATTTCTTATAACGTGAGGTCTCATCTCCCTACCAGCAGGTACTAGGGGCAATTACCTATCTGTCTCTCTTAGCCCTTAAGTGATCCGTCATCCTTTTGGGAACTGTTTCTTGCAGTGCAGGTCTTCGGGGAGGCTCCTCTCAGCGTCCCCGTTCTCATCCGCGTCCCGCCGGTCCCCCAGTTCCCGATGGGGCGGCCCGCGGGCGGAGCGGCTCTCTGTTGCCAAGCGCACCCCGCGGAGGCGGGCGGCGGCCAGCTGCCTGTCCTCCCGAAACGCAAGGGGAATCCATCCAGGAAACTCCGCAAAAA
>JANHGL010021871.1:53691-73280 GCA_024611195.1 Ceyx melanurus | reverse complement strand
AAGAAAGAAAGAAAGAAAGAAAGAAAGAAAGAAAGAAAGAAAGAAAGAAAGAAAGAAAGAAAGAAAGAAAGAAAATTTTTTTAATAATGTCTCACAGGGCTACATAATAAAACAATGAGAGTGAAAATCAGAAATCAGGGTGAAATTCTCTCCTTTCAGACTAAGATAAAAAACTGACAAAATATGTCAAGGTCCTGACACAGAGAGGTCACCTCTGTTGCTGGGAACTTATATGAAGTTACAAGCTCATCTGTGATCAGAAGGAGACTTGCAAGCCAGTTGGAGCACCAGCATGGGTGTGGTTTAGAGGCAGTCCCTACTCTTGGGAGTGGAGGACATTCAGGTCACCATCTTGAGCTGTCATATTGATTAGCTCTCTGAACTGAAGTGTTCTGGAGGTTGTGCTATTTTTTTTTCAGCAAATTCTTCTGCTGTGGCTTGCTTTGACTGTCTTGAGGAGATCTTTCAAAGGTGGGATGGTCTACTTATGCTTCAGCACTCAGATTTGGAATGCAGGGTTTTGGTAGGCTCCCTTTTGTTCTCCCTCTTGTCTGTTGAGCTTTTGTGCTACTGAGAGAATTAATAAAACTGCTGCTCAGTGGCTGTTGGTGGCCCTTGAAAGGAAAAGTCAAAGGGATGTTGAGGACAGATATCATTGCAATGTCCACGAAGTCAGCAGTGCCTACCATGAAGGATTGGAGCACCTTCCCTGTGGTTTTAACGGACCAGGGTAAATCTGGTGGCAAAATTGTATCAACAACACAGATGTGACATTTTTGCCATCAATGTTTGGAAAATCATCAGTGATGGGCACAGCAGAATGTTAATTCATCCCCAGCCAAGAGTGTGCCACGTGAGCTAGATATGGAGGAACTTAGTACTGGGAAACATGAAAATGTCCTGGTGTTCCCCAAGGGTCACTTCTGCATCCAGTCTTATTCAACATCTTCATCAGTAACCTGGATGAAGGGACAGAATGCACCCTCAGCCAGTTTGCTGATGATACCAAACTGGGAGGAGTGGCTGACACACCAGAGTTGTGCTGCCATTCAGTGTCACCTGGACAGACTGAATTGCTGAGCAAAGGCAAACCTAATGAAGCTCAACAAGGACAAATGTAGAACACCAGCATATACCAGTAGAGGTTAGGGGTAGACCCATTGGAAAGCAGCCCCATGGAGAGGGACCTTGGTGCGTCCTGGTGGACAATAAGTTATCTAAGTGCAATGTGCCCTTGTGGCCAGGATGTTGGGTGGGTGTTAAAATACTACTGCAAAGGAATTTTCCTTCCTGTGGGATTGCAAAGGTTCTCACCGGCTGTGACCTTGTTGGCAGTTGTTTGTAAACCAGTAGAAAGATGTTTTGACTATGGGTGTTGTGGCACCCCAGCCAATCACCCCAGGGGGTGGCTGACTTGTCTTCAAGACTCACCTGGATCTGTTCCCTGGGTGTTCCTGTGTTGGCAGGGGTGTTGGACTTAGTGATGATCTCCAGATGTCCCTTCCAACCCCCACCACTCTATGATTTCTTCTTTCTTCCCTGGGAGATGAAACACTGACTGGACTTCTGCTTTACCTCCAGGTAAGAAGGAACTGAGAGCTCCTTGGGTGCCTCTTTGCCATCTAGAGACAGAAACCTTGGCCTGAGACAAAGCCAGCCAACATCTTGAGCTGCATGGACAGAAATGTTCAACTTGGCAGTCACTGAGGACATTCTTTGGCTCATCTGCAGAGCTTAGCACCAGAGGCATTCATGCCATACTGGGGTAGAGTCTGCAGGACAAGGCAACTTCTCCTCATTTCAGTCCCTTTGCACCCTCCAAACAGCCCAAACTCCCCTCATGTCCCACTACAAAGCTGTCACCACCAGGAACAGGGAGTGAACTGCTTACTCCTGTGCCACTCTGCTGGCACCCCCTGAGAGACTTGAGAGGAGGGACCTGGAGGGGAAAAAGTGGCCTGGGAAATTGTGCTTTCACTCTGTGGTCAATGGGAGGCCACCCCCAGTGGTCTGTCAGCAGCTGACATATTTAGGATCATCTTTATGCTTCTGAAATCCAGTCCAGGGTTGAAAAGAAAACCACGGAAGGTGTCATCAGCTCTCAGTTGGCTCCTCACCTTCTTCACTGGGGATGGTTGGAGCAAAGCTCTAGCCTCAATTCACAGGATGCTTTGCATCAACCAGAGTAGTTTCTGTGTGCCCTGTGCCTTCTTGCCCCTAGGCAGCCAGCGGTGAATTTCGTTTGTCTTCCAAGAATCACAGAAAGCCTGGCAACTGCCCTGACACCATCTCACTCTAGCTGAGAAATGAGGAATTTTGCTGCAAGAACAATCCAGAAACCCACTTGAGTTTCCAAGTCTGCTGCTCCCTTGGGATGCGGGGAGAGAGGCTTGTATTGATTCATATTAGAAGAAACTCCCCTGAAAGAATGATAGATCATGGCTTGGGGACTCCAGAATTTTTTTCTTGTTTCTTTTCTTTGATAGGAGGAGGGGGAACTGGAAACAAAAGGCCTAGGAAGGGGGCAATGGAGGGAGGAGTGTGTTTTGAAATCTGCTTCCTTTTGGCTACGCTTGAACTTCCAAGAGCCTGGCTCTGACTGACATCCCTAGGAAATGGGAGAGAAAACTCTATGCTGAGTCTGCTCTGTGCAGTGGAAGAAGAAGGAGGCATCTGGCTCCAAAGAGCTGAAACAGATCCCTTTAATGTGTCTGTCATCCAGCATCACAGAGGTGGACTTTGGGTTTCTCAGCACTCTGTTCCTACAGGTTTCCAGGGCCTCTTCAATACCCTCCAGGGTCTGCTTACCTGGGCACTGCATCTGGGCTCTGCTGGATGGCTCCAGGTGTAGCAGCAGAAGAAGCTCAGGTGTGGAGACACTGCGTGTGTTCTAGGAATAAGGGAACAGAGACACCCCAAAACCTGACTTTGCCTTTCCCCATGATCCTGGCCTGTGTGGAGCATAGGACAGAACAGAGCATCACAGGAGTAAATGGAAACAGCCCTGAGAAGGGACATGTTTTGTTGTTTTCATTGTTTTTTGATAATCAGTTGTTTTTTTCTGGAAGGAGGAAAAGAGGAGTTCCCATGTTTCTTTTACCACTGAGTTCTCATTCCATTAGTTTCTGCTCATTGCTAGGATAGAGGAGGTTGAGCAATGGATCTGCCTACCCACAATTTGATGATGTGCCCGTTTCCACTGGTAGGTGTTTCCCTAAAGCTTACCCTCATAGCACACTCTAGTGAGGCATTTACATGGAACATGGAATCATAGAATCATTTGAGTTGGAAAATACCTTTAAGATCATCAGATCCGACCATTCACGCAGCACTGCAAACATGGTGAAACCATACTTACTAAAAAGGGAAATTTAAGCAGACCAGGTTTACTAGAAGAAGAAAGGCATTGCAAAGCTACAGCAATGCAGTTTGGGGTCTTACCTGTCTCAAGTCACAGAGGTGTTTTCCTGGCATCCTGCCAGTGTAGTTTTCTGAGCCTGTATTTTATCATGACAGTTGCATGACACATCATCATGGTCATGAGGGACATCAGGGTGGCTTAAAGAATCACAGAATCACGGAATGTCAGGGGTTGGAAGTGACCTAGAAGGTCAGCTAGTCCAAGCCCCTGCCAGAGCAGGGTCACGTAGACCAAGTCACCCAGGAACAGATCCAGGTGGGTCTTGAGTGTCTCCAGAGAAGGAGACTGCACAACCTCCCTGGGCAGCCCCTGCCAGGCTCTGGCACCCTCACTGGCAAAAAGTTGTATTTTTGGTATTTAGTATATTTTGGTTGTGAGGCTACCATGGGAGACAGTATCGAAAGACTTGCTGAAATCAGTAAATACCACATCCACTGCCTTCCCCTCATCTATCCAACTACTTGTGTGATCATAAAAACTATCAGATTAGTCAAGGTGATTCTGCCCCTCTACTCTGCTCTGGTCAGACCTCACCTGGAGGACTTCATCCAGTTCTGGAACCCTCAACACAGGGAAGACATGGACCTGATGAAGAGGGTCCAGAGGAGGGCAACAAAGATGATCAGAGGGCTGAAACAGCTCTGCTATGGGGACAGACTGAAGAAGCTGGGGTTATTCAGCCTGGAGAAATCTCTGGGGAGACCTTATAGCCACCTTCCAGTACCTGAAGGGGCTACAGGAAGGCTGCAGAGGGTCTGTTTCCAATGGCCTGTAGTGAAAGGACGAGGGGTAATGGGTTTAAATTAGAGAAGTGTAGATTTAGACTGGATATCAGGAAGAAGTTCTTTACCTTGAGGGTGGTAGAACAGTGGAACAGGCTCCCCAGGGAGGTGGTTGAGACCCCATCTCTAGAGATATTCAAGGTGAAGTTGGCCAAGGTTCTGAGCAGCCTGGTCTAGTTGAGGGTGTCCCTGCTCCCTGCAGGGGGGCTGCACTAGATGCCCTTTGGAGGTCCCTTCCAGCCCTAAACATTCTATGATTCTATGATTCTATGATATTTGAGGGATTGATGAGAAAACTACCTGTGCACCTGAACTTTCAACCAGTCTCCCTAGCAACCTGAAGTCCTTTGTAATTGCCTTTGGACTTTTCTCAGAAACCTCATCATTACCCAGCTGGATAACTATCAAAGGATAATAATCAGAGGGGAAAAATCTGTGCCAATGCTGACTATATTTCGGGTGGGATATTGGGAAAAGTTTTCAACTAGCAATAATTACGCCCTGGATTAACCTCGTTACTGTCACTGCACAAAGCTGAAGGAAGACTGTGAGACTGTTTTCTCTGTCACTTGCAACCTGGGGTTTCTTTAGGTTGGAGAACTACTGGTGCCGAATTAAAGGAGTGAAGGTGGCTAATGGCACAAAGTGTGGATAATGACAGTCTCCCTTCATGCAGATGGCCTGCTCAAGTCCACAACGTAGAATTATAGAAAGCTTGAGTTGGAAGGAACCTTTCAAGGTCATCTGGTCCAATGGACAGGGAGCAGGGACATCAACAAGAAGAGCCCTGACCAAAATGACTGACATATGGACAGATCTCATCTTCCCCAGCATAGTGCAGGCCAGGCAGTACTAGCGAGGAAGGCTTCCCTTTGCCAAGGAGATAAAAGAGGTGCAAGCTCAGGTTGCCCCCATCCAGTAGCCACATGGAACAGTGCTCACCCCACTGTGCTCCTCACTCTCGGGGAGCGACGGAAAGGCTGCCCATACAGCTTGCCCCACTGCACGTAGGAATTGGGCAACAGCCATCTGTGCTGCACCACACAGCCTGTCTCCAGTTCTGCACGTTGCCAGTGATGGATAGCAAGCCTGGGGAAGAGCATGAGGCTTGAGCTCACTGTGTTTTCACTCTCCCGGCGCACGGAAACCCTGCCCTCGCTGTTGAGAGACAGTAAGCTTGCACGCGCCTGGGCGAGGACTCTGCAATGATAGATCATAGCAATAAGCACCAGAGCTGTTCTGGGGAGGGGAGGGTGATTTATCCCCAGCTGGACGGCTGGGCTGAGCAGAGCAGAGAGCGGAAATCCTACGGGAGCTGTGGGGCACACATCAAAACTTCATGTCACGGCATCTCCGACACCCAGGGCGCCAGTTCAAAGCCGTCACGTGCTGCGGCTGGAGACTTAAGGTGATGCCAAGCTAATGAGCAAATGAAACAATAAATAACCCCAGCCATCATTATGCCTTCCCCCTCCGTGGAGCTCTCCTGCTCTGGCCCTGGTGAGCAAGCGCTTCTCACACCCAATTACTCATGCCGAAGCCCCTCAGACAGAGTCTGGAGCAGGCTCAGCAAACCATTCATCTTTGCAGAGTGGAGCCCTTTCAAGTTTCTCTGCCACGGCCGCTCTGTTTATTGTTAAGATGAGCACTCAGTTTACACGGACTGTTCTTATTTATCTTTGACTTTTACCTTTTAGGTCATTTCTTTGCACGTCTGGCGCTTTCGAATGCTGTCTCAACCAAACTTTTATTTATACCCTGGGCTTTGCTGCCTGAAAGTCACCAGCTCCCAGGCAAGTTGAGGTCCTGAGCAGGGCCTTTTCTCCAACTGAACTGCAGACCCTGAGGCAAATCACTCCTCAGGACGGAGATTTAGGAAGCTGCTGAAGGGAGGAGACAGATGGGGTTGTGTGGCAGAAAGGGCTGCTCAGGTAAGTGTTAGAAGCTGAGTTCTGCGTGACTTTGGGATGAGGCCGGACGTGTGGCCACACTGGGAGAGGGAATGGATGGGTCTATGGTTTAGACATGACAAAGACACCTTAAGAATTGCTTGGCCTTGGCATTAGCATTGAAGGCTGCTGAGAAGTCCAAGGGGAGAACTGTCTGAGGTGAGGTTCCCAGCAGACTTTTCTTGACCACTGGTACATGAAGATAGAACCTCTTCCAAATTCCATGTGTTCCTCAACAGTCATCTTTTGTAATACCATAGAATGCCAGCATGGTAGGGGTTGGAAGGGACCCCTGGAGACCATCTCGCCCAAACTCCCTGCTCCAACAGGGTCACCCAGAGCAGGGAGCCCAGGGTTTGGAATCTCTCCAGAGAAGGAGACTCCACAACCTCTCTGGGCCAGGCTCTACCACCCTCATAGGAAAGTTTTTCCTCCTGTTCAGATGGAATGTCCTGGATTCCAGTTTGTGCCTGTTACCCCTTGTCCTGTTACTGGGTACCACTGACAAGAGTGTGGCCTCATCCTCTTGCCTCCTGCTCTTGGATAAGAGTTGACAAGATCATTGCTCATGATCAAAGACCAAAAGGACAAAATCTCTTCCAGGCAAGGTGTCACCAGACATCTCACTTTACACAAGCTGGAGATATGCCTGGAGTGTGCTCACATGGGAGGAGGAGGAGACATTAACACACAGACTAAGAAAGGAGAACCACCAGCAAGGGAACTAGAGGAGCTGCAGCCCCAGTGCTTGCAGTCACACGGCAGAGCCCGGGAGGAGAATTTTTTTTTTTCTTTGCCAAAACAAAAATTCACGTATTTAAATTTCCTTTCAGAGGTTAATATCTCCCACAATTAATACAATGAGGAGAGATTAAAGGATCTGGGGTTGTTCAGATTGGAGAAAAAGAGGCTTGGGGCACACCTTTTTGCACTTGACAACTCTCTGAAAGGTGGCTGGAGCCAGGTGGGGGTTGGTCTCTTCTCCCAAGGAACAAGTGATAGGACAAGAAAATGGCATCATGTTATACTAGGGGAGGTTTAGGTTGGACATGAGGAACATTTTCATCCCCACAAGAGCTGTGAGGGTCTGGCCCAGGCTGCCCAGGGCAGTGGTGGAGTCCCCATCCCTGGAGGGGTTTCAAATCTGTGGAGATGTGGTGCTGAGGGACATGGTTTAGTGGTGATGTGGCAGTGCTGGGTTAATGATGGGACTCTATGATCTGAAAAGTCTCTTCCAACCAAAACAATTTTATGAAAATAGTAAAAAAATTTAAAATTATATGGTCCTTTTCACTGTTTGCTGCCTTCTCTGGCCAGGAAAATACCTCAAAGTTTGCTGCTTCTTCCTACTTATGCTCTCTGGATTTTCTTTCTAGCTCTGTTACCAGTGTTATCACTTATGTTAGCCAGTGCCTCTTTTCACCTTGCCTCTTAGACCTGAGAAATAGCAGAAGAACCTTTCCGAATCTCACTGTCCAATTGTTATAGCAGAGCACCGTATGCTCTTCCCATGAGTGGCACTGAAGAGATATGATGTCTTCAGAATGTCAGGAACATTTTCTCACCCTGCAGGTGTTTCAGTCTGGAGCTAGCCCATTATGAAAATGCTCACAAATACGCAAGGTCCAAATTCCACTCTGAATTATACCCAGCCAGCTCACAAGGGAGCTAATGGAAGCCAAAAAGTTTCTTCACAAGGGACATGGAGAGGGAGCAGGGACTGCTGCTGCTAGATGGAGAAGTCTCCAAGTGTGCAGTGGTGCAAGATCTATCTCCCCACCTAAGCAGTTGCAGTGAGCCCTTGACAGGCTGGACAAGAGGACCTTTAAAGGTCCCTTCTAAACAAAAGCCTTCTATGGTTCTATGAAAGGACAGCAGTAACAGAAAAGGCTGGATCTTTTCTGAGGTTTTGCTGAGCTGGAGCATTAGCAAGTGTTGCCAGTTTGTATTTGTGTCTCTTGTCCTTTCCCCTGGGGATCAGAAAGGGTTAAAAAACCCTGCAATATAGGTCTGTGCTCACATTGAATCTACACCCATCGTATATATATCGGGTTTTGATGGGGGGGGGGCGTGTTTTACACATGTCACTGGCCATAACTCAGACTTTTATTATAATCATGACCATATGGTTAATGGGACTTAATAAACCACTGTTGACCTGGACTCTGTGCACACAAATCTCTTGCTCCCTTTCCTTTTTTTCTCAGCTTGTCTGGATGCACTGTGCCAAGCAGCTGCAATGTAATGACTCAAAAATGCCAGTTTCAGTGGCCAGCAGCTAGTTAGTTTAGAAAGAATAAACCCCCCAAAAAAACCCACTACATTGTACCCTAGACTGACAAAGACAGGGACTGACATTCCAATGGTAAGGGAGAAGCTGCTCTGTGCTTTGGAGCGACAAGTTCTTGTGATGGCTTGAGCAGGGGACACGACATGAGCTCCAGTGATCACTGTGGAATTAAATCCATGCTTTTCCTGGTGCAAGCAAGAGAAGCATTTTGCCAAGCATTTCAAAGAACCCTCACATTCTGGTTTTGGCAGCCACAAAGCCTTCCACTTAATGGGAATTACAACTTGGTGGGGGGAACTCTTAAATCCTATTTCAAGCTTTCCCCTGGGAACCCATCACAGGACTAATCCAGGACATGTCTTCTTCAAGTCCTTATCTAATCTACTTTAAAGTGACCCAAATGATGTGCATGTCACCCCAGTCTTGGAAGGACATTTCTTTCTGATCCATGCCATGCTACCACCTCTCCCACTTATAATAACCATTGAATGGCTTGGGTCAGAAGGTACCTTAAAGAACATCTAGTTCCAACTGCCCTGCTGTGGGCAGGGACATGTCCCAAATTGCTCATACAACCTGGTCTTGTGTTCATCCAGTCATGGAGCATCTATAGCTTCCCTGGGCAACCTGCACCAGTGTCTCACCACCCTAATAATTCTGTATTGTCACCAGCATGTCCCCAACCAGCCTCCACCATCCCCAGAGGGTTGCTGCAAAGTCTCAGCAGGCATGACTAAACATCTGCTCACTTGTATTGGTTACTGGAGCTGCACTGCTCCTTGGGTTTTCACCAGCAACAAGACCTTACCATCCAGAAATTTCCCCTAGATTGGTTTCATTGTGTTACTCCCAGGAATGCCACTGCTGACTGGTTTTACAGGTAGGGGCCCAGGAGGAGAAGCTCTTCAGCTATCCCAGAGATCCAAACATTCATGCACAGAGCAATGAGGACTCTGGAAGCTGTAGGTGTTGAGGCATGTGGCTTACACATCAGGCTGAGCCAGGGTAGAGGTTTGGGTTCAATCTTTTGATCTTAAGCTGAAGCTTAATGTTTTTATTATTTGATTGGTGTTTTCTAGATTACATGCACCTGCCAGTAATGGTCTCCAGGCACACAGGTAGGTGGGGTGCTGTGGAAATTAAACTATCTTCCTTCCTTAAAATGGCTGTGTAAACACCAATTCCAGCTCCTTGAGTTGTGGTTAGAAATGAAGTCTCCTGATACTGCATGACCTGAGCTCTGCTCTTCTGGGCATTTTTTTTCTTTTTCTTTTTCTTTTTCTTTTTCTTTTTCTTTTTCTTTTTCTTTTTCTTTTTCTTTTTCTTTTTCTTTTTCTTTCTTTCTTTCTTTCTTTCTTTCTTTCTTTCTTTCTTTCTTTCTTTCTTTCTTTTCTTTAATTTTATTTTTAATCCGTTTCCCTGCTGTTTGGAAAATATCATATCTTTGTCATGTCATGCATTTTGGGCTGCATTTCTTCTGTCCACAGACAGTTTACATGGCTTCATTTAGGACCAGATCCAAAGGATGGTGGTCACTGCTGCAGTCTTTATGCTGCTTTTGGTGGATTTTGGTACATCTTCGATCACATTGGGTTGATATCAACTGTTACTTTTCCCAGAGCTCTGTGTTTCCTGACTGGAAGGTTTTTTTCCTAACCAGTGGCTGCCTTGGTGCTTGGATAGTCATAGGAAGCATCAGAGACAGATGGACAGATAGACTGCACAGCAGCATCCTGGCACTAGTTTGGCCAACAGGACTAGGGCAGACATCGTCTCCCTGTACTGAGCACTGGTGAGGCAGCATCTCAAATCCTGGGTTCAGTTTTGGGCCCTGGACTCCAAGAAGGAAATTAAGAGGCGTATGTCCAGAGAAGAGCAATGAATTTGAGGAAGGGTCTAGAGCACAAGTCTGGACTGGCTGAGAGACCTGGGGATATACAGACTGGAGCAAAGGAGGCTCAGAGGAGACCTTTTTGCTCTCCACAATACCCTGAAAGGAGTCTGAAGCCAGGTGGGGTCAGTCTCTTCTCCCAAGGAACAAGTGATAGGACAAGAAAATGGCATCAAGTTACACTAGGGGAGATTTAGGTTGGACATGAGAAACATTTTCACCCCACAAGGACTGTCAAGGTCTGGGCAGGCTGCCCAGGGCAGTGGTGGAGTCCCCATCCCTGGAGAGGTTTCAAATCTGTGGAGATGAGATGCTGAGGGACATGGTTTAGTGGTGATGTGGCAGTGCTGGGTTAATGATGGGACTCTATGATCTGAAAGGTCTCTTCCAATCAAAATGATTCTATGTTTCTATGATTCTACCCTACACTATGTGCAGCCAGGGAGCATCCAGCTCCAGGTGCATCCACCCAGCAGATTTCCCTTGCTTGAAACTCAGCCTGAGCAGAACAAACAGTGGAGCAGCAAGCACAAGGCCATTGCCAGATTTTACCACAAAGCAGGGGCTGCAGTCCAAGGTAGCCTGTCACACTACACCTTTTAAACAACATGAACCTTGCTCCTTTGAGATCATTTCATCTGTGCTAGAGGTTGCCAGTGCAGGAAAAAGAACCCTTCATAGGAACACAGAGCAGAGAGGTGCCATGCTGAACATCCCTGCCTGCTGGAGCTGACACAGGAGGAGCGTGCCCAGAGGAGCAGGAGGCATGTGGTCTTTGCTCCAAAAACGCTGGCAATGTTTACAAAGTCAGACACGTCAGCACAGTTACAGTCAGTGAAGTGAGTGTAAAACTGGCCTTGTTACTTCCCAGATCTGAGGGATGCAAGTCAAAGGCGCACAGATGGTCAGCCACTTTCCATAATGAAACACGTCTTTATTGTCCCGAGGAAGCTGCGTTTCACAACCTAAGCACTGAGGTTTGCTTCTTTTTTTATATATTTTATTTTCTCTGCAAACCGTGGGCAGTTTTGCCCCTTTCCTTAAATCAAAAATTGTGGACGATAAAGACGTGTTTCATTACTGAGAGCTGGCCAAGCATCTGTGTGCAATGGACTTCATTTTCTTCTCTGGGTTGCTGGCACAAACATTCCCAGACAAAGCCAGAGAGGAAACTGAAGTGAGCACAGGGCTCTGAGTGCTCCCTAACTTGGGGGGAGTTCAAATTTTGTGGCTGCTGCTTCTTTCTGGTGCGTGCCCAACTGCCACATCTCAAACTTTAAATGGTGTGGTGAAGTTCAGGCACAGACTGGCTTTGCCAGAAGTGAACTGTTTGGGTGCCATGGTTCCCAGAAGCAGCATAAGCTCCCAAGAAGAAGATCTGTCCTTTGAGGGATGTCTAAACTGGTGCAAGGTTGCCTTGAGCCACCTATCTAGAAAACACATTAAGCTGGTGATTCCCAGGCTTTTTTCATTTCTGCTCTAACTAGTAGGATTGCAGCCTTTCCTTCTGTCTGCAAGTCTGGATCCATGGCCCTGGCAGAGCTCATGGGCACTAGTTTCAGAGCATCTTCCCATGAACTGGTCCCAAGCTCCTCCTCAACACCAAAGAGGGCGTGTGGTGTGATGTTCCACAACCATTACTGCCACTTATGAGGCTCTAGGATCCTGTTGGGATTCTGCCTGTCTAGAAGAAATGATGCCATCCTGCTCTGATTTACTCTTCTGACAGCATATTTAAGAAATACCCTACTTTAAAGCATTATCGGATTCACCTCAGGATGAATCCATTGAGAGGCACAGTACAAAGCATGTAGTTGTGATGACAACTCTGGAACCAGGATGCATCTGTCCCCAGTGCAATATATGCCTGCAAGCATATCTTTTGTGAAAAGCAGTTGGCTTTAATGTTGTTTAAACAGTCAGTTCTCTTTCTCAGGAAAGACAGAAAGACTAAGGAATAAAAACAGAGGAAGGAGGAAGGGAGAGGGCCCCAAGAAAAAAGATGAGTTGTTTTTACCACAAGTAAAAGCATGGGGCTTTCAACCAGGCACCTGAATAATTAGAAGCATGTTTTTAAAAGCTTCCCTATCTGCATAATTTGTTGACTGCCTGCTGGTGGGTTCCCAAAAACAATAAAGGACCAGCCTGGGAGGGGAGCAGCTGAGTGGGATCCTTGAGAACAGTGGCTCTGCTCCTGGCTTTGCTGTTGGCTGGCTGTAGGAAGCAGGACTGAGCCAGGATATGTGCTTCTTCTGTGCATTGCCACACGGATGTGGGCTCAGGCTGCTGGGGGTCAGACCCCCAGGACACCTTCTTGCTTATATCCCAAGCCTTGATCCTGACTTTCTCAGTCCCAGTTTCAAAATTGGCTGTGCCTCAGGGTTAGGAGAGAGTCAGCACACCAGTGCTAGTCTGGGTCCAGCTCCTCCTGCAAGAGACAAGGGTGATGATACATTCACAGGATCACAGGATGTCAGGGGTTGGAAAGGACCATGGAGATCTTCAAGTGCAACCCCCCTGCCCGAGCTGGACCATATACTCTAATCTAGTCTTGCACAGGTCACACAGGTCAGGCATCCAGGCCAGTCTTGAAAATCTCCAGAGGAGACTCCACAACCTCTCTGGGAAGCCCATTCCAGTGCTCCAGCTTCCATCCATTTTCCCTTGTCTTACTAGGGCACAAGTGAGAAGAGGCTGACCCCCTCCTCCTGACACGCAGCCCTTATGTATTTATAAACAGTTATTAAATCCCCATTTATTATTAAATAATTTTCTATTAAAAGCTTGAAATACAGCTTTTAATAGAAAATATGGACACACTAGTGTTCAACCTGCACGATTTAAAACCACGGTGACTGACTCTCTAGAAAAAAGAAGGTGCTAAGCACTTAGTGTGCTGATGGATATCTCCCCTAAGTACAGCAAATGCTTTTAAAATGCAGCACATGCATGTTCCATATCTACATAACTCATCTTCACCACTACTTAAACCCCATCCTTAGCTTCATAAATGGCAAGGACAATCAAGGGTCTTAGTTTGCAAGTTGACTAAAGCACCTGGTTTCTGTGGGACCTGAACCATCTCAATTTTGTGGATCTTCTCCTTAAGACATATTTGGGACAGAAAAAAAACTCAGCAAATTCACTGTCCTGTTGATTGTTTCATTAAAAAGCCAAGCAACTGCTGGTGACAGATTGAAGAGCTGCTGGTGCATGGGCTGGGTATGATAAAGAGCTGAAACCTCACTGAAATGCTCTGGTAGTCCCTCAGAGGACCGTGTCTCTGTACCTTGAATCCATGAGAGAAAAAGAGCCTGGCCTCCTGCTTGGTCTAAGCCAAAAGCTGTATATGGACACTATGAAAAAATTATTCTCTGAAAGGGGTGTGAATCCAGGCTGCCCAGGGCAGTGGTGGAGTCCCCATCCCTGGAGGGGTTTTAAAGACATGGAGATGTGGTGCTGAGGGACATGGTTAGTGGTGACCTGGAAATGCTGGGGTCATGGTTGCACTCAATGGTCTGAAAGGTCTTTTCCAACCAAAATAATTCTATATGTACATGAAGGTCCTTGAATTTCAGGGTAGCCACCACAGGCCATGAAGTTAAATCTTGTGCCATTTTTTTACACTGTAACTCAGAGGGCAATTTAATCTGCAGCTAGAGCCAGGAAAACCAAATTATTCTCACAGTAGACATTGTCTTCATGGTCTTTTTCTTCTTAAAAATATGAACAGCAGTAGATAGAGAACCCAAACAGTTCTCAAAGCTATTCAGTGTGTTTTCACCACACCACCATCAGTGAATGAAAAGCCAGTTCTGGTAAGAGCAGAATGTCTTGTCTTTCTTTAAATTGCAAACCTTAGCTAGATAAAATTGTAAGAAGGCTTCTTTCATTTGGTTCCTTGTGTTTGCAAGATCAAAGCCCCTCAGGATGTAACAGGAGTCTCTACAATAGCCCATGGATGCCTATTTTAATAAAGAGTTGCTTTTAAAATAACCAAAAAAGGAAAAAAAAAAACCAAAGAAACACCACAAAAGAAACCCTCCAACATTTAAGTCCTGATGGGACATCGTATTTATTCTTCCTCAATTATTTTCAGCTCTGCAAGAATAGTCTTGGAAAAGCCTTTCCCTTGCCAGGTTTTTGTCATATAGGGCTTGTATTTTCCAGCCACTCAAGTAGAGGTGGCATGGAGCAAACAAGGACTTTAGATGGACTTAGAAGCAGACCAGATGGAAGCAGAATTATGCCAACAACCTAAGAAGATCAAGATGGGTCATGCCACTCTGAGAGGGAGACTGAGCAAGCACTGTGATTGCAACCTCAGTGGCATCAAAATGCTCCCTCAAAACTCCTGAGGGAAGGCTTGGTGTGAAGCTCAGTGAGTGTGAGATACCAGCTCTGCTTGCTTTGACCAGCAGCTGCCCAGGGTCTGCCAGAGCTTGCTGGGCAAACTAGAGGAGTTCAAGAAACACCCCTCGTTTGGCAACGTGGCGTTGTCTGTATCTACAGCTTGACATTCACCTTCTTGTCACAGTGAGGAGCTTAAGGTGTCCTAAAGAGAGACTGGGTTGCAAAAAGTTGTTGATAAATGGTCTCTCTCTGAAGTCCTAAGCAGACAGAGTGTTCCTGAGTGAAAACCATGAAGGAAAAACCCTTCTTCCACTGCTAAACTGACAGCAAAGCATGCTGAGGGTCAGGCCTTTGGTAGGTGATTCATGACTTTGGGGTCATACAGGTTAAAGATTCTCATCTGAAGGGGATTAGGTGTTTCCAAGGAAGCACAGTCCTTCAGTTCCTTCAGCATTTCCTTGAAGCATTTGGAGTCTTAGACCAGCTTAAGACCTACCTCATTATTCTGTCTCATGACACGAAAAGTCCATCACGGCTTTGGCAGAAGGTATGGAGAATGTGTGATGCAAGGGACATAAAAGGAAAGCCTTTGAAAGGTGCAAGTTCCTCCCACCAAATCTAAATACATCTGTGTGCAGAGGAAACCAGGCCAGTTCCTGGGAGTCCATCCATAAGATGCCTGTCAACAGAACACGATCCTTGCTTGGTCCTCTCTGGACATCCCATACTTTGATATGCAACTGCACTTTAGAGAATCATAGAATAATTTAGATTGGAAAAAAACCCTGAGTCCAAACATCAATCTAACTCTACAAAGTCCACTATTAAACCATGTCTCTCAGCCACCACATGGCTTTTAAACAAGTCCAGGGATAGTGATTCAACTACATCTCTGTGCAGTCTGTTTCCAACCTGGACAACCCTTGCAGGGAAGAAATTGTTCTTTATGTCCAACCCAAAACAACCCTGGCACAGCTTGAGACCATTTCCTCTTGTCCTGTCACTTGTTCCTTGGGAAAAGTGACCGACCCCACCTGGCTCCAGCCTCCTGTTAGGGGATCGTGGAGAGCAAGAAGGTCTCCCAAGATACTATACAACCCCAGGGCCCTCACAAGACCTGTGCTTTATACTCCTCCCCAGCTTCGTTACCCTTCTCTGGACACACTCCAGCCCCTCAATGTCCTTCTTGGAGTGCAGGGCCCAGTACTCAACCTTCCCCACTGCTCACCTGCAAACCATCAGCAAACATCCATTTGGATGGGTAGAACTAACAATGAGGCATATTCCACATGGTGGCAACTCCTCTGGAGAAGACAAACATCTCCTCTGGACCCCTCCTACAGGGATGGCTGCCTCACAAGATATGCTCTCATGAGGCTGCCTGGAGACAGGGCTGGAGTGGGCTCCGTTGGCATTTGCTTGCCTCCTTCCAAACTCTCTCCCCTCTGCTGCTCAGTACTGATGTCTTCCACATCAGTATTCTCTCCTAACAAGGTGTTTTCTGATGCTTTGCATTACATTCACAGCAGAAAATTAGAATATTGGGCCACTACAATGAAGTGAGGTGGTTAAGGCTCTGTGCCTGCATACATGTGTGCATGTGCATGAGTGTGCACGTGTGTGTGTGTGTATATATATGTGTGTGTTTAACACAGGGCTTTACAAAACTATCAAGCTCTCTTTAAAGTGCCATTAAATTTAATACTCAGTAGGGAAGCCTAAACAAATGAAGCTGCACTATAAAAAGTTTAGTGTTTCTATAGCTTTCACTTTGAACATGACGAACTCACGAGAATAATCACTGCCCTTCTCTCTTCTTTATTCTTTCTCTCTTTGCCTTTTTCCTTCTGTATTCCCTATTACCAGAGAATTTGCCCTGGATTTTGTTCGGGAACATCTCCAAATGCCTGTGCTCTTGGTTCTAAGAAGCACTGCTGTCTGCCACTGAAAGAAGCTGCTGCCTCTTCTCTGGTTTTTCCTTGGCAAATATACAGTTGAGATTTAAAAAAAAAAACAACCACCACAAAAAAAAAACCCCAAAAAACAAACAAAAAAAAACCACAATAACAACAGCAACAAAACAAAACAAAAACAAAAAAATACAACCAAACAAGCAAAAAAACAAAAACAAAAACAAACCCACCACAGAGCACGACTCTTTCATCTACCCCAAAAGCAACTATATTTGATTAATGCAGCCTTCCAGTATCTAAAAGGGGCTTACAAGAAAGCTGGGGAGGGACATTTTACAAGGGCTTATAGCGACAGGGTGAGGGATAATGGCTTCAAACTGGAAGAGGAGAAATTGAGATTAGAAATGAGGAGGAAGTTCTTTACCATGAGGGTGGTGAGACACTGGCACTGGTTGCCCAGGGAAGCTGTGATGCGTCATCACTGGAGTTGTTCAAGACCAGGTCAGATGGGGCTTTGGGCAACCTGGTCTAGTGAGAGGTGACCCTGCCCATGGCAGGGGGTTGAAACTAGATGATCTTTAAGGTCCCTTCCAACCAAAACCATTCTCTGATTTTAGCATGGCTGGCAGAAGTGCCTGTGGCAACTCTTCTACAGGGTCATTTTGCCTGCTTTTCTTGTGACTGAACAAAGATCTCAAAGTGTATTTGATGGAGAACTCAAGTGTGCCCTAAGGTCTCATAAGACAGAGGCAATGGGGACATTTTGTAACTGCCCAGCAAAAAGAACCAAGTTGTACATTCGTGTTATTCTCAACCATCAACAGTCTTTCACCTTATTCACACATCTCTCAACACCCTTTCTCTGAAGTAAAGCAGGACATGAGCAGGTGAGGTCCCCTTCTTGCTGCTGTGAGAGGACCCCTCATGGACAACACAGTCAAGTGGTGGTGAATAAAGTTGGGCACTTAATTATTTGCTTTGAAAGGATAATGGGGATTAGATGTTGCCTCCAGCACTCTGAGCAGTACCAGACCATCCTTGGCCTCCTGGTCCTCACCTGTACTCCAGCAGTAACAACATTCACTTTCTTCTGGTAGAAAGCTTTCAAGTCATTCAGTCTGTGACATTTGGCTTCTCAGGACTGAGATTCAGGCTGAGATTAGCAGAGAAGAGCAGGACAAGATTCTAGCTGGCATAGCTGCATTTCTAAAATAGGTACTAGGGGTTGTGTAAGAGGCAGTAAAGACTGTAACCTGTTGTCTTCATGTCTTCTGTAAATGTTTAAATTCTGTCCACACTATGATCCCTTTGGAGAAAAGATGGAGCCAGATGTCGTGGTCCAACTAATTTTTCCAGGTTAAAGGCTTCAGATTATACAGGAAATTGAATGATTCCTCTTTTTCTAGACCTCAGAGAAGCCACAGCTTGTGGCCTTTCCTATTATTTCTATTTCCCATCAAGGGAACATTGCAAGGTCACAGCTGTTCATCCTGACTGGAAAGTAGGGATTAAATCTTGTGCATAATCTAACACTCCTGTATTTGGACGAAAGTGGAAGGAACTCGTTTTCTAGTTCGCCTTCTATCTGCCCTGGGGCCTGAACTGAGCTGCAGGTTTCTGCATGAGAAGAAGCATGAATTTCCAATGTGCACATCTGGAATTAAGAGCTGAAAATTGGGCTCGGTGCTGATAACGCTTTATTGACAGGAGATGAAAGTCATGATTCCAATAATTTCCCCAGCTCCAGTTCCCACTGCTTTACGAGGTGTTACACACTTTGGTACCTTTGAGAGAGAGTTTGCTTCCCCTCCTTCTCTCCCACATCTTTATTGCTTCTGTTCCACAGACTTGTGTCATTAAAGCCTGAAATGCTTGAGCCCAGGAGGGTACAGAAACCTCCTTTTTCCAGAGCTCCAGTGAGAGAATGTCAGCAGACAGGTTTTCTGAGTGGGATGGGCATGACAGACCCCAAGGCCAGAGTACTCCCAGCATCACTCAGCAGCACGACTACACACTAAAGGCTCAGGTCAAACTCCACTTGCAAAGAGGGCAGCTACCTATGATCCATACTCAGCTCATCTTCCTTCTTCTGCCTGCTGCTTGTCACTGGCACAGGGAGCTCCCACACCACCCAAAGAGGGCCCATTGCATTAGGGAGGGTGGACAAAGCAAAGCCAGAGGATGGGATAGTAAATGGAGTACCATGGGAGGCACGGGGTTACCGTTGTTCCCCACTGCCACGTGTTCCTGTACTAGCAGCAGAACACTCATGATCTTACCCAGCATCAAGACTCAAACTGATCTGAGCTCCAAAATCAGGAGGACACCAGCTCCTTCCATCAGTCCTGTCTCCTAAAGCCCAGGTCATTTACATCCATTGGACTATGGAAAACCAAGGCAATTATCAGTCTTCTTGTTTCCCTTTGAGCTGACACGAGTTACCACCCTCCTCTGTGCTCTAACCATGGGTTGAGGGATTTCTTCTGCTTGTCCTGGGCTACCTGGTCATTTACCTCACTCTCCTAATGCTGAAAACAAAAAATCTAATGAGAGTCAGCTGCTGTGAGGGACCTTGGTCCCTAAATCACAGAATCACAGAATCACAGAATCACAGAATCACAGAATGATTTGGCTGGAAGAGACCTACAAGATCATCAAGTCCAGCCATTAACCCTACACTGCCAGGGTCCCTAAACCATGTCCCCCAGCACCACATATACACGATTCTTAAACACCTCCAGGAATGGGGACTCAACCACCTCCCTGGGCAGCCCATTCAAATGCCTAAACACACTCTCTGTAAAGAAATTCTTCCTGATATCTAATCTAAATTTTCCTTGGCGCAACTTGAAGCCATTGACCCTCATCCTGTCATCTTTAACTAGGGCGAAGAGGTTGACCCCAACCTCCCTGTAACTTCCCTTCAGGTAGTTGTAGAGAGCAATAAGGTCCCCCCTGAGCCTCCTCTTCACCAGACTAAACAATCCCAG
>JANHGL010021871.1:0-28835 GCA_024611195.1 Ceyx melanurus | reverse complement strand
AAGAAAGAAAGAAAGAAAGAAAGAAAGAAAGAAAGAAAGAAAGAAAGAAAGAAAGAAAGAAAGAAAGAAAGAGAAAAGAAAGGTGAGCTCACCTAATTTCCTAGCTTTCCAGTTTTCAGTCTCTGATGATCTGTCCATGTGTGGAATTGGTAGATTCAAAACAGTGTGTCCAGCAAGTCAAGGGAGGTTTTACTCCCTCTTTACTCTGTCCTGGTGAGGCCACATCTGGAGCATTGTTGTGTCCTGTTCTGGGCTCCCCAGTTCAAGAGGGACAAGGAACTACTGGAGAGTCCAGCAGAGTCTCAATATGAGGAAAAACTTCTTATCTATGAGGGTGTCAGAGCCTGGCCCAGAGAGGTTGTGGAATCTCCTTCTCTGGAGAGGTTCCAAACCCACCTGGACAAAGCAGTCCTGGCCCCCCTGCTCTGTTTGAACCTGCTGGAGCAGGAGAGTTGGACAAGATAAAGTCTAGAGGTCCCTTCCAGCCCCTACCAGTCTGTGATTCTCTGATGTGTATGGCTTGAGCAGCCATTTCTTACTGAAGATCTCATCCACTCTAAAACCATTTGACACAGGGCTACTGGGATGCTCTTTGGAGAAACTATTGAATAATATTCATTGTCATGGCCTTGACTGCTCCGAGTGGTAGAGACACGACCCCTTGTCAGGTATCTTTCACATTTGGGCTGAATCATGATGTGCTAATGTGCTTTTTTCCACCTAGCAGTGTTGCTAGGGGTGTTGGAAAGAGCTCACTCTGGGCATGACAAAGCCACAAAACACAGTTTTGCTCTTTGGTACACTCATTACCACATGCTGCTCCCACTCTGTGCTCAGGAATCATGTTGTCCACAGAGGGGTCATTTTATTCTGAAATTCAAGCATTCCTTTCCTACAGAAACCCTTCAACCACCATCAGGTGGCTATGAATTTCAATCCACGCTGCCCTCCAGGACTAAGGGTCTGGACATGAGAAGCTGCTTTGTTATCCATTACTCATCCCCCGGGCCAGCCCACATCATGTTTTTCCTTGGGTAAATGTGGTCAGCAGGCAGAAGAACTCCTTCTGCTCCCTAATGCCTTTCATTAGATCCCACCTTGCAAGTGTTGGTTCTGCTGCAGGGCAGCAAGGAGGTCAGGACAGGCAGCCAGGGTGGCTGCACAGTTCAGATCCAGCCCATGGGCCAAACAGATGAAGTATCTCAGCCTACCACTTCCTAAAGTGCCCTGCAGCAGCACAGCTCCCCAGCCACAAAGTCCTCTCTCTGTGGCCTGCCGGGTGACCCTTGCTTGCCTACCTTTCTGCTCTTATTCTGCTCCACAGTTCCTTCCTTTATCAGATTAACTTCAATTAGCAAAATCAGAATCACATGGCACAGGCAGGAAATGCTCCAAATGCATCGGATTTCTTTTTGGCCAAGGGAAAAAAAAAACGAGGTGGTACAGGCTCGGGTGAGGTTTTGTCTAGAAAACATGGGTGCAAAAGCACCAGGGGGCTGTGAGTGTGTGACAGGGCAAGAGAAAAGCCAGTTTGTCCATGGTGAGGTGTGTGTGTGTGCAAAGAAGTTGCACCTGCATGAGGCACAAACAACAGGGAGGTTGGATTAAATGATCTCTAAGGTCCCTTCCAACCCGGGCCATTCTATGATTCTATGATTCTATGTGCTGGCTGACACTTGCATAAGGGAGGCTGCAAATCTTCATGTGACTCCCTTGTAGATGCCGTGAACCAAAGGCTGGAGAGGTGCTCTGCAGCCCATGCCCCACAAAACCCCAGGAGCTGGGCTGTGAAGTGACTGGAAAACACCCGTGTGCACGTGAAGCACAGGAGGAAAATGCAAGTTCAATAGTGTGGCAACATGGTGCAGGGTAATCTGTGCAGGGAGATCGTTGTCAATCAAGTTTGACAAACAGCAGACTGGAGCAGAGGGCTGGGGTGAAGGTGACCCAAGCTCTCCTCCTGGTTCTGCCCCAGCCCTTCTCCCTGGAGGGTTTATCAGGCAGCCAGAGGATGTGACCATTGCCATCAGCACCTTCCAACACTGGGCTTGCATCCCCCTAACACACCACCAGGGCCACCACATAGCATCATGAACTTTCCTCACTCAAA
The DNA here is from genome assembly GCA_024611195.1 of Ceyx melanurus. NCBI lineage: Eukaryota > Metazoa > Chordata > Aves > Coraciiformes > Alcedinidae > Ceyx > Ceyx melanurus. Next base: position 26,725 of record JANHGL010021871.1, on the reverse strand, counting down.
TGACCACTGTGTCAGCCCCAGGACCAAATCTCTGAGGGTTATTTATCTCTCATCTTTGGACCTTGAAGCAATCACCCAGCTGCACCTGCTTCCAGCAAGTGCTTTGAAGTGATCAGCAAGTAATATCTCACCCAAAAAACTTTCTGGAGAGTTGCTGAGCCTGGGCCTCCTGGCTGCACTGCTCCCTTCCCATCTAGGAGTCCTCAGTGTGACCCATTCAATGAGATGCTCTGAGGATAAGGGGATGAAACCCTGGCTCAGGTTGCCTAGAAAGGCAGTAGATGACTCATCTATGGATATACTCCAGGTGAGGTTGGCTGGGGCTCTGAGCAACCTGCTCTAGTTGCAGATGTCCCTGCTCCCTGCAGGCAGTTGGACTAGGTGAGCTTGACCCTTCCCACCCAAACTAGTCCATGATTCTGTGATTCTATACGTACCATTTTATGGTAAAGATCAGAAGAGGTGTGTAAGGGAAGTCTCCCTGTGTCTGCTCAAAATATGGAGCATCTCCTGAAATAGATTAAAACACCCTCCAGTGACAATATCCAGTGTCAATCAATACCAGTGATCAAATTAGTCCCCCTGCATCTTTTTTTTTTTCAGTTCATTCTCATGTCTCTGCAGAGACATCTGGTAGCTCATTCACCTGCTGCTGGCAACACTGGCTAACACACTGAGGAAAAAGAAAGTGTCTTAACCTCCCCTCCTCATTATTTTCTCAGTCTGTTTTGCTAATTGCTTGCTCCCCTTTGCAGTTCTGCAGCACAAGTTTTGGGGCCCTGCTCTTCCCCTCCAAGCTCCTCCACAGGTAGTCAGCATCCTGCCCACCTCAGGCACCCATCTGATAGGCTGTGGCTGTGGCACAGGGCAGGAAGGGAAATACCTAAATAAAAACATTCAGAACTTGGAATGAAGATGGCTTTGATGTTATGGAGAAGACCAGGCAGGTGGGCTGAAGAAAATCTGAGCTTGATTCAAAGTCCATTAAATGAAGGATGCTGTGAATGGATATTGGCAGCAGCTTCTTGTCCTTCACAAGGTTTAAAATAACTTGTGAGACCTCTAGTGGCTCTGGCTGCCATCCCCACCTCAGCAGGTGCCTGAATCATGGAGGATGAACACCATTGTCCAAACTCTCCCTGGCTGCAAGGTTTCTCTTTCTGGCTTGTGTGGAGTTCAGAAGAAGACAGTGACCCATAAAACTAAACAAAATTTGATGCTGGTTATAGGCTCATAGAACCATTTATGTTGGAAGAAATCTTTCACTTCACCAAGTACAACTATTAACCCAGCACTGCCAGGTCATCACTAAGCCACGTCCCTCAGACTGGGAAGGGACCTTGGCAGGGAAGATATTTGTCTTGATATCACAGAATCACAGACTGGAATAGACCTCTGAGATCATAAAGTCCGGTGTGTAGTCAGGTGTGGGTCAGGCTTTTGGGTGACTTGAGTTTGACTTGGCTGTCCCATGGAGGGCTGCACAGAAGAGCTCTGATAAATGTGCACATCTTGGTGAGAGGCTGAGATGAAACAAGCTGAGAGACACAGTTTTTCCCTGTTCATCCCGGGGTGTTAACACCTTTGTCTATAGGCTTACAGTTATCATTGTTAATTGACACAGTGCCACCATTTGAGTAGAAAAAAAGCCAAATAATCTGTTTATCGGGGTCCCACGCTGCCTTACACGTCACCAAATGCCAAATGCTTTTGTTTCTCATAGCCAGATTGCCTTAATTTTTCCATTTTTCACCCTAACCACTTCCACAGCACTATGGAAACACTAACGCTGGAGTCTGTCAGTGCAAGGGCAGAGGAAAAGGAATGTAGCTTAATATCCAAGCAATTAGCACAAGGGTTATTGTGCTGACGGCATTATTCATTCGTAATTATCTGAAGCTGCTGAAAAATTCCTAGGATTGCCTCCAGTTGGGTGCATGAATCGAAGCCCACACACACAGAATGGTAGCATGTGGCAAAGGCAAGAAGAGATGCCCTTGGCCCACTCTCACAGAAAGTTTCTGGGACTTCTTGCAGCAGCAGAGAGCCAGCTGCTTGCAGCTGAGACCTGTTTGCTCCTGGTGGGCATGTTCCTGAGCTTGCCAAAGTAAGATAACAAGGAGGAAGGAAACAGGAAACATATCTGTGTGTTCAGTTGCATTGGTTAATTTGGGCCATGTTTCCTCTGATGAAAAGAAAAGATAATAGCAATAATAACTTCTGGGTCACGTTTGGGGAGGGAGAGGTGGAATAGGGTTGGATTTTTTCAAGCAGAAGTGCCATCTCCAAGTTAAATATACTTAATAGGCATGTTTTCAGGGTGTTTAATTGAACGTGTATATTGATTCACCACACTCAAAAGCACAATATACATTGGGCATGTCAGCTTCCTGCAGAGAGCACAATAAATTCTATCTAATTCAATCAATCAAAATGCAAAGAGGAATTACATATCTGCTGGCTTCTGACAAGGGCAAAGCCAAGAGGGCAATGTGCAGAAACAGGGAAATTATGTCTGGGGTTTACTTTTCTAAGTTTATTGAAGTTTGGCTTTCTACTTCCTCAGGATTTTTCTCTTTCAGCTGAAAAACTCTAGCTCCTTTGCAACTGCTTTTCTCAGTGCCTGAACTATGTGGGCTTGATGCTCAAGTCCAGATGGAGCAGCACCCCATCAATCTTTGTATACACTCCTGTGAACAAACTAATTCAAAGTCAGCTTGACATGGTACTGAGGAGATGCTTAGGAAAATCAGCCTCTCTAGCCCTAAACACTCCTCCTAGAACAGGATTTCCAGGGGTTTGTCTGGGCTCTGATTCCCAGCTCCCTCTTGCACCACCAGTTTTCTGTGCAGGAGTAGAACTGCCTTTGCTAGTTGAGGTATTCACTTATTTTCTGCTTGGAAGAGGGGCCTGTCCATGCTCCAGGGCTGGCTTGTACAAGGAATGTCTCTGAAACCAGATGCTATTAACAGCCCCTGCTGGCCTGTGGCTGTTCTGATGCAGCCCTGAGCACCATTTGGGTGCTTCCAGCCAGGATGGTTTTCAGAGAGCAGCACACAGATTCATGCAATGTGTTTTGTTTGGGTTAGGACTGTAAGACTTCTCCTCCAGCAACAAATTCCCATCCATGTTCCCCTAAGCTGCAACTTCCTTCTGATCTACATGCCTCTTTCTGTCCCCTCTGCCTCCAAGATCACATCAAGTCATCAGAAATTGTATATGGACCCCAAACAGTTTTCCTTCTGGTAGTCTGACCAGGTTCTGTTGCTAGATAGAATAATAAGGATAAGAGCCCATTTTTTTTCAGGAACACAGGGAGTGGGTTTTGGAAAGGGATGCCAGTTTTGTACCTAAATGGGAGCATCAGGTAGTCTGACCTTTTCATGTGCATCTTGGGTAGCAAGGAGAAAATGTCAAGGTTTTCATGGAAAAAAATTTCACTCTCATCCTGCTTTAACCCTGTGTTATTTTGATTTAACTGGAGTCCATCAGGAATCTGAAGAAGCTAACCAAAAATATACATTCCTCAAGTAATTTTTTCTGGGTTAGCACAAGTAGCATCATCATATGTGTGAGAAAAAAAGGTTGCACAGCCCCCCAGTACATTAATATTGTGAACACAACACTGGAGAGCACTGGGACCATTTTCTGAGCCAGGAAATGTCAAGACCCTGCTCAGACCCAGCAAGCTCAGCACTGGGGTGGTAGGAAGAGCAGGACTGGAGGCTACACCAGCAGCTCCACCACTGCATATGGTAATTTCTTCTCAGGAATGATTGTGAAATACACACAGTGCTGGGTTTGGGGAAGCAGGTGGCAGCTCTTACTCCATCTACCAGTGGAAAAGCAGTGGTAAAAAGTGGCTATTTTTGTTTGTTTGTTTGTTTTGGGGTTTTTTTTAAACAACCATTTGAACAAAGTGCTATTGTTCCAAAACATTCTGCTCACAGGAACTCTCTTAACCTCTGTTTACCAGACAAAATGTGTCCTAGCACTGCATTTTAGAAAATTTCACCTTTTCAAAGGGAACTGTTTTGGGGCTTAATTTTCAGCACATTAAAAAAAAAAAAAAAAAGTTATTATGGTAAAAAATGTTGGTAGGGAGTATCAAGAAGGGAGAAGGAGGAAGGTAATTTTTCCTTAAGCTACAGATTTTAACCAGCTTTTTAAAAAATATTTTGTTTTCTGAACTGTTGAATGGGGTAAATCTCTCTAGCATTGCAAGCCAAAAAATAGATAGAGAAAAGGCATTTTTTTCTAAGAAAGAAAAAAACCTCCCTTCACCATTCCAGAGGAAATGGTTAGTGACAGTGAGCCACAGTCTGTGAACTTAAAATTCCTTGCATTTGAAATGGTTTGATTTTTTTTTTTCTTATGTTTTACTTCCAGCTCTGACCACCCACAAGGGAAAAAAAAAAATGGGGAAGAGTGTACAGCTTCCACAAAAAGATTCCTTCAACAAAGGCCCATTTATTAGCTGCACTGATTATGGGGTATCTCTTATGACAGTTTCCAGAGTGTGTTCATCACTGTAGCTTGGAGGTCAGAAGATCACAACAACATTACCAGTTCTGAGAGGAAATCTCCAACCTCACTGACTCAAACTGAAGAGTCAAAAGCAAAAAAAAATACCAAATCTAAAAGATATGAGCTCCCTCCACCCCTTTACAACACTGAAGCTGGAAATCCAGCCTATTAATTTTTTTTAACATGGAAAAACATTGCCTCGGGTGTAACCATACAGGTAAACTCAAACTCCTAAATCACACAATCATTCACCTGAGTGTCTTGCTGAGAAGAAATGTCATTTGCACCTGAGGAACAAGTAGATTTGCAAAAGTCTGGTAGGATTGTCCACCTATCTATAAAAATAGCATGATGTCTGCATTCCTATAGGAAAAGACTCCTTGATTTTCTAATATCTCTTCATATTTGAATGAAAACCAACAAAAAGACCTGCATTGATGTTTAAGGAGGCACCTGTCTGAAGTAATAGGTGTTATTTTGAAAGAGTGGTTTCTAGCCAAGGCTTTACAAACCACTATCTGTGTTCTGTGCTTTGAAAGTAAACTGCTGTGGAAAATAACCAGTAGGAACTTTGGTCCTCTGTGACAGAAAAATTAGGTAGGGAGGGAATTCTTGGGCCTGGTTTGTATCACCAGTAAAAAAAAGAAATGGAGGAGGGACCAGTGATAGCTCCACTCCTCTGGCATGGGTAAAAGGACTCTACTTTGATATGTGATATGGAGGGATATTTCCCCATAGGCTGCAAACCACAGAGGTTCTTGTTAAACTGTATGAGATGATCAGCTGCAGAGCAGTGGGAAATCCTGCCTCAGAACTTGGAAAAGCCAAAGGAGGCTGAAAGATTCATCTTTTGCTTGTGCTCAGTAAGATGAGAAATACTGGTTGCTACTCATTGTCACATGCCAGGCACATTCTCTTTGCTTTGTTATTTATCCCAGAGAAGGCCAAAGGATGAGGGTGAAATGTGGAATAATCCTCCCAGGTAATGAGGAGAACGTTTGGGTGCATGAGTGATACCCTTGGTTTAAGAAGAAAAGCAACTCAAGAGAAATTTCCTTTTTTTTTTTCCAGAGTGAATAAACAATTCATGTTACTCTAATTAATTATTACTCTAAAGGACATCTTGAATGGAAACCTAAGTCCCAGTGCTTCTCGTTTTTCTCTCCACACATAGCATTGCTGTTCTCAAATAGTGCTTCTTGTTTGCACTGTTCCATTTCTTAGGACTCCGCTGTGTAATATTGTTATTCTCCTCCACTTTTGCCAGGACTTTTGGATACAGTGGAAAGCCAGCTGAACAAAAGCTTCCATAGTTCCTCATCATTGTTCCACTGCCCTGACTTCATTACCTTTGGCCCTGCCTGAGACTCCCAGCCTTGAGGGCTGGCAAGCTGAGGAATCAGGCCGAGGAGAACTTGAAGCTGCAGCAGAGCAAATAGTTGTGGTCGTTGTGAATTTAAGGCAGGGAAAATGAAGGGAAAAAAAAGCTAGGACCAAGGAACATATGAGTTATGAATGAGTATCATCCAAGAAAAGATATCACAGTGCCATTATCCACAGGACACAAGTCAAGACCAAAGATCTACTGCCCATATTAATCATGACCCTTACATCCAAGCATATTTTGAGAATTAAATCAGGAAAGTCCTACGACTACCTGTAGATGAGCAGGTCATGAAAAACAAGCATAACTCCTTCTGGGACAGCTTAGGACTCCCTCTACCCCAGTCTTAGGAATCCTAGAATCACAGAATTTCAGGATTGGAAGGGACCTCTGGAGATCATCTCGTCCAACCCCCCTGCTCCATCAGGGTCACCCAGGATCACATTGTCCAAGCAGGTTTGGAATCTCTCCAGAGGAGCCTCTCTGGGCAGCCTGGGCCAGTCTCTGTCACCCTCACAGGAAAGTTTTTCCTCCTGTTCAGATGGAACCTCCTGGATTCCAGTTTGTAACCAGTGCCCCTTGTCCTGTTGCTGGACACCACTGAAAAGAGCCTGAGCCCATCCTCTTGGCCCCAGCCTTTAGACTGAGAAATTAATAATGCTGATAAGCATTAATAGTCCAGAAAAGATTACAGCAATGTGAAGTGCAAGATGAAGGTGCAGCAAGGTGATGTACCTGCCAAATAATTAGGTTGGATGATATGATATCCAGAGATCCCTTCCATTCTGAGATTCTGGGATTGATTCTATGAAGGTTTTGGGCACCTTTTCTTCAAGGTTTCTGGAGAAGCTGCAAGGCCATGTCTCCTCTCACTGTGTCCAGGTCCCCCAGTCTGCCTTTCATGCAACCTCCCATCCAACCATCCTGCTCACTTGCCCCAGGACCTGTGTGCTGATGCAAACGCAGTGCATCCAGCCCCATCCAAAGCACGAGGTGAGAAAAGCCCTCTCCCCACCTCTGCCTGCCCAATTCCAGTCCCAGAAAGCTCCAGGGATCCACAAGTGTTTGGCACCTGCTGCCTGCTCCAGCTCCCAGCTGTTGCCTGGCCAGCCCTGCTCTCCCCATTGGCTTTGGGAAGCAGCCACTGAAAGGCAATCTGCCTGACCTGATGCAAAAAGGATTTCACTGGTGTTAGGACACTTGATGACAGGGGGGAGGGAGGATTGAAATGAACTCCTTCCATCTTTCTGATGCAAAATGAGTGCAGACACATTGCTTTAATATCTCCTTTGTAATTCATTTCCTCCAGTAAAACTGAAGACTTGATGCTTTATGTGCCTCTGGGTTTATGCCAGCAAACTACTTGCAAACTCACCCATCTGGAATAGACAGGGGTCATTAGTAGTTCTGATCCAGCTCTTTGTATCCTCTCCAAGAGGGGCATTAGCCCTGTATGAGCACTGAGAGCTAATCTACTCCTCTAAGAGGTCATTTAACTGGTTTATACCACAACCTTGTCCTTTTCTCATCAAGAACTTGTCTTTCTCGGGCTGTGTCCTGATGGACACACTGCCACCAGCAATGAGCTGTAGTCGAGGCCGTGGATAAGAAGGGCACTTTGTGTAACCCCAGGGTAAAGAAACTCAGGTGCTGCTCACAATGGGCAGCATCAACGCTGGTACTTACAGGCTCAGCACAGATCTCTGCGAGGAGGGAGAAAACTGCTTGGGCTGGGAGGAGGGTCAGTTCTGCTTGAAATGCACCAACCAGCTCAGCTCCAGAGAGAAACCCAAGGCTCAGGAACTGGCAGGTCTCCTTTGCAGAGCCTCCTTCAGGGACATTTTATGGGCTTGGGTTCCCACCCAAAGCTAAAAAATCCTTCAGCATATATCTTGGAATGAATATCAGGCCAGGACCCTCTTTAAGGGCTTGCCCATGTAGCACAGAGCCCATGTGTGCCACAGTCCTTGCTGCCCGCAGGAGAATTCCTTCCTACCATGAGCAGAGAGAACAGGAGACAAAGCTGCTGCATCTTCCTCCCTCTGATGTTGCCACGAAGCCTTGCAGACTGGTGATCACCGTGTGCCAAGTTCTCTCCCAGAGTTTGCTTCTGCATCTTGCCTCTTTAATGTAAATTACATTTATTTGCCTTCAAGAGCCTTTGGACAAGAGACTCACAGAGATGAAAGGCTATTATTAGAGTGTGTAATATTAAAAAAACACCTGTCAGCATTATGTGGTGTCAGCACATTTGTCCCTGCAGGGAAAGGAGACTCAGTTGCTGCATCCCAGAGCCAGTGCCATCTGGTTTGGTACTTACTCAGTGCAGAAAAATACAAAGGCTGTAAGTTTTCCATTAGAGGGTTTACTGACACTAGACTCCGCTTAGGAGTCACTCTTTAGTAAATTGAATTTATTTGGAAATACACACTGTCTCAGCTCAAACTGCCTTTTAACTGCATGTGTCTGTGATATGTATGTTGAAGGAAATATTTAACCCATTTAGCTAGGAGAGCTGTCTCTGCTGAAATTGCAGATCCAATTGCCTGTTGGGGAGGATACACCGTGCTCAGGGCTGGAAGCCAGCCTTGACCTCAAGAAGCTGCTGCTAAAAATCAAACTTGGACTGAGAAATAAATGTTTTCTCTGATCAGGAAATTGTCAAAGAACACAGAATATCACAAGTTTTGTTTATTGCAAACTGAAATATTTACCAGGGAATCCCAACCAGTTTGTACATCATTAAAGTTTCTCTCTTTTTTCATTTTTTTTTCTTTTTTTTTTTAGGGTTACCTTGACTTGAAGAAATTATTTTTAATTATTTTTTTTCTGCACACAGCTCCTTAATATCACTGTTCTGAATTCCATTAATCACCTCTGTCCCCTACCAGGAAGTTGAGCATCTACTCAGAGGCAGGTTAATGACTGGACCTGATGATCTTAAAGGTCTCTTCCAACCAAAACATTTTTATAATACCTCTATTTTACTTATAAATTATCACATCATCCCACAGCCTCATAGTATATGGCAAAGCCCACAACCTCACAGAGCAACGTGCTCATTTTCAGACCTGTTTTTGACTTAACGAGAATAAGAAATGTTCTTCTAGTTAATGCACCCACCATGCTCTTTATACAGCATAGCCACTGCTCCAACATCATGTGGTTTGGTGGATTTCTCTCTTTTTGTTCTTGGCAATACCAACAGTTATTTAAGATTGTGTTGCAGAAAGAAATGGTGCTGATTTCAGTTACCTGTCAAGCTCTAATTCAAGCTTTGAAAGTTTTTTCTCCTGGATCCACTGGTGGAATCACAAGCTGCTCTAGTAGACTCAAATGCTGTCTTCTCATGCCATCCTTATGCAAGGTTGTTGCAGAAGAACCAGAGACTGGAAGTCTCAGCAGATCTGAAAACAAAACAGGATTTGATTCACATGGAAAATATTCCTGTCAGTAACTTTCCTTCATACCTACTTCAACCCTTTCCTTTAAGGCATAAGACAATTGAGCCATGGCAAAAGACTGCTGAAATCAATTCATATTGATTAGTCACATGGTTTTTCTTGGTCTATTCAGTGGTTCCCACTGTAAAAAAGGCAAATTGTCTGATGGCCCATCAGTCCTAAGGGGTTGGGCAACATGATCCACTCTGTGGTTATTTGTTTGGGTGCACCAAGGACTTGCCTTCCTCACCATACAGCCTCCTTCAGTAAGTGGAAGTTAATGTGTCATCTTGTGGGCACATCATTAAATAATAAACTAGTAAAATAGAAAGTGCAGAGTCAGCAAACCTAAAAGAACTCATGAACATGGTTAACTATGATCTAAGAAATCACAGTACTTCCAACTAAATCTGTATGAAAACATCAGCTTTTTCCATCAAACTTTTATGCTAGCACCTGTTATTGAAGCAGCTCACTGTTTCAAGGTCAGTGTTGCTATGCAATTATCTCTGTCACCATTTTTAAAGTCTTTCTGGTGAAGCTTTGTCCTGTACTGAAGGTAGAAGTGAATGACATGGAAGGCTTACAAGTCATCTAATATTCTGATTTATCCACCAGGCTTGCAGGGTGGAATAAACCTTTAAAAAAATATGTCTATCTTCAAGAGGAAAGACTGAGAAGTCTATTTTGCTGCTCAGAGGCAACCATTACTAGCTCTTTGAAGAGACATAACACATGGCCTTCATTTCCATTCCTGGTGACACACATGGCACTGTGGATGGATGCAAGGGGATTCTGTTTCTTATTCATGTCCTTTTTATGTCTTTTGCCTTACAGAGAGAAACTCTCAAAAAAACAAAGCAAAACGGTGATTCTTTCCCTGCCTTTTCTTAGATAGCTGCAGGAGAGAAGGAACAGGTAGGATGCCTGATCAGATCATTGGTGTCTGTTACCAGGTTCAGCAACAATCACCAAATTTTCCTTCCAAGGGTGACTTTAATCACTACACAAATCACCTGTCTAATTGTGCAATGCCATACAGAAATGATCTGTGGTGGAATTTCTTCTTCATGTTGGTGTCAGATTTGCTTATCCTAAATATAACCAAATGCTAGTTGTGTGTTTATTTAGTGCTTTAAAAAAAAAAAAGACAAACAAACAAACAAAACCAAAACCAAACCAACAACACAAACAAACATCAGAAACCCACACTACCCAAACCTAACATTTACTGAATTTGACTTGCAACTTTATGTGGCTGCTATTTCCACAGTCTGACTGTAAATGAAGGTTTTGGTAAACCTCAGTTTGGATATAGGATTTATCAACTGAAGAACACTTGGGATGAGGAATCTTGTTTAGCAGTGGAGAGTAAAGAGAAATGCTGAGTGTAAGAGCAACTTTCATCTAGATCATCCATATGAATACTCATCTGAACATTAAGAGAGTTGGCTCAAAGAACCAACTTACATTTTGGCTAAAAAAACCCTTTCTCTACAAAGAAAACCACAGAAAGAACAGTAATAGCATCAGAGTGTTGTTAGTCTGGGCCATATTTGCTGGAAAAGTCTGTGCCCTGCTGCACATGATGGACCAAAGCAACTTGTGCTCTGCAAGCTGCATGCAGAAGTGTGTGGCAACTGGAGCCACGTGGCAGGCTGACCAGCTGTGCCTAGCACTTGGCTTTCTGACCCCCAAAGAAAAGATGCTACTTCTGTGCTGGGAATGCTCAACAGAACTCTGGAAGGGGGAATGGGAGGTGGATCAGGGTAGGTGTGAGCTTCAACTATTCCATGTCACTTCCCCAGCAGAAAGCAGTTAAATAAAAAAAACCAACACAACCCAACAGGATGATTTTATGTTGAACAGCTTGTTCATCTCAACCTCAGCTGTGCCATAGCTCACCCTCATGTGAGTCATAGCACCATGGATGGTCAGATTTTCAAGGAGAGGAATCAGGACATGCTAGGAACTGGCACAGGGCAAGTGCCAGGCAGGTGAGGTGAGCATGAAGGTCAGCCCATGTCCATGGCAATGAGATTCTTTTCCTTCTGACTCCAGTTCATCATAAAGGAGAGAGCTGATGTGAAAAAAAAAAAAGACAAGATGTGTAATATGTTTACAAAGAGGGGTTGGAACACCAGGGTTTAGGACCCTGGTCTATTATTCCAAGCTGACTTCAAAACACCATGACATTTACATGTGCCTAAGTTGCCAGGCAGAGTTAAGACATTTAGGAAGCCCAATAGGTTGTAGAGGCTGCACATGTGTGTGGATTTACTTATGGGACAGAGGGAAATTTTACCATCAGTGGGAAAGAAGTCATCCTGTCTGTCCTCCTGCCCAAAGGCAGCAGGTACAGTCACTTTAATTTGTTATGTAATGAGCATAAGGGTAATGGGATGAAAAATTGGGGTTTTCCCCACTAGGGTTTACCAAATAAATGTTAGTTTTCACTTCATGTGGTTTGAAACTGACTCAGGCTTCTTCACTGCACATGTATTTTGTTGATCAAAATCGCATCATTTCAAAATAATCCATTTTCACCCTCCAGTCATAGGAACCATCCCACCATGTCTCAGTGATGCCAAATAACATCCTAGCCCTGTACACATGTACACACCTCCAAATCCTCTTGTTAATTTTTCATGCATTTGCATAGAGGCATTAATATGAGGCACCAATCAAAGCAGACTTACTGGACAGAATCCAGTTTCTTGCACTACAGGTGCTCTCTTGCTGGCCCCTGATCCTTCTCCAGGCCCATAGTGTTCCTGTTGCACAGAAAATTCCAGCTTGTCCTGCCTGCCACATGCCCTGCTGCATTGAAATGCATCCTGAATGCATGCATGATGCATCCTGAAATCTCTGCATTACCCCCACACTCCTCGTGGAGTTTGTCACCACCTATGTGACAACCTGAGGGCCTTACCCACGTAGGAAGGGTTTTTTTGCCACATCTTTAACCCAGACCCCAGCAAGGCAGCAGGCTGCTCTAAAAAGTGAGTTGGCACATTGGACCTTCTGTTTCCATCAGGGGAGAGTCACTGATGACAATGACCCATCTCTTTTTCTTGGTTGAAGTTCATTTTTATGGCAGGTGTAAGCTGATTTAACCTCAGTGACACTTCTAAGCAAGGCAAAGAAACAACCTCGCTGTTGTTCTGTTCCACCTTGTGCCTGTGACATAAGGGCACCTGAGAAGGTGGGTTTGGTGCTGAGGGGATGTGATTATTAAACCAGGCAGGAACTTTTTGTCATTGTCCCCTCTCCACCGTGGGAAGACAGTGAGCAGGAGGTGGGAAAAGCAATGTTCTGTGTTATCTACCTTGTTTGCCTGCTGGGACAGAGTGATGTTCCAGCAATCCCACTCCCCCATACTCACTCTACTCACCTCCACCCTGCGCCCTCTCACCAAGGCAAGGAGCTCCTCGATCAGGGCTTGGGAGGGCACCTGCCACCCCAAGGGTGGCTCCATGTTCCCACCACAGCTCCGCCCGTGAGGCTGCATGCACCTTGTGAGGGGCTCCTGTCAAGGGTGAGACAGGTTTCACCTCAGGAGAAACCCCCTCTGCCACCATACACTGGGACTGACCACTCCACTGCCCTGGAGCAGCTGTTGTCATCGACTGGCTGTCAGCTCCCAGTTTAAAGCATCTGCTCTTTTAACTCCTTACCTTGTGCCTGTTTAGTGCCTGGCTGAAAAGGCTGTCCCTAGGCAGCAGCAGCCTGTGAGACTGGGAGCTCTTCCGTCATGTTCGCTGATTGGCTTCTTGCTGGAATTAAGATTAATTATAGTTGTCAGCGCATAACTAAAATCACAGACGTCAATTTCCCCTTTTCACGTTTTTCGCTGTCAGAATAAATTACATAATCATCGCTTAATACCAAGCTCTTGTTTCCCTAATAATATGCTGAAGCCAAAGGTTTACCAAAAGGAGTCCAAGGAAAACACACGAAACCCGAGAGGGTAAACGTGATGTGGGAACTCGTGGCCACTGTGAGACTGGTCCCACAGCTGGAGTGAGACCTTTGCAGGGACCAGCAAGCAGGTCAAGGGAGGGGATCCTGCCCCTCTGCTCCCAGTGTGTTGGGGAGACCCCCCTGCAGTGCTGGGTCCAGTTCTGGAGTCCTCAGCACAGGAGTGACAAGGACCTGTTGGAGTGGGGCCTCTGAAGGGTGGAACCCCTCTGCTGTCAGAGGTATTCTACAGGACCTCAGCTTGCGGGGTGACCACTGGCTAAACTTTGCATGCAGAAAATAAAAATTGCACCTTGTAAAATGAAAGTATCTGATTTTTATCTGGCTCTTGACTGCAGTCCAGCACCATGCTCGGTTCCCGCAGGTGTGACAGCTCTTCTTCAGAGACAGTGGACAAGGGAGCCCTTAGCAGAGGTGGCTTGTGACAGATGCACTGTTTTCTTTCTGATTTGGCAACTTTGGCTTGGCCACAGACCCCTGTAAAGTGCTCTGGGAAGCTGGTATGTGGAAGGAGGGAGGGAGAAGAGCTAGGATGACATTTTTCAGTGCATGTGCTGGCTTTGGCTGCTAGCTCGCTGCTTTCTCATAGACAGCATTCTCCCCAAACCCTTCTCCTCAACCTCCTAATCCTCCAGCCTGGTCTGAGGGCTGCAGTGTCCTGCTTACACTGACAGGAGCAAGCAGCAGAAGGTGGGTTAGTTTTACTTTCCTAATTAACTACTTCGCAAGGCAGGCTTTGTCTAAGGGAATCATGGTTACTGAAGACAAACCTCCCTCCCATCATTCTCTTACTTGGGTCACATACTTGAATAATATACTTTTTTTTTTTATTCATTATCTTTTTCTTAAAAGCTTTTCTTTTTTAACACTGTCAATTTACAGCTTTGCCAAAACCTTTCGAAACAATTAATCCGTCACCAGCCTCCAGATCTTCTCACACCAGAAGCCCTTTAAACATTTGTGATATGTGAAATTGTAATAATTAGCATTTTGCCCCTTCTTGGATGATGTCATGTTCACTGACTGATGCAGTAAGAGCTGCTCAGCAGGGTATCTCTCCATAGTGAGGAATAGTTTTCTAGCTATAGGAATCTTTAATGTGCACTATCACCCTCTACACTGAGAGACAGATCAAGGCCAGGGGAAGAGCTGCTATTTCCTAGTTAGAGACCTTCCCTTTGCAGAGGGAACAAAGTGATCAGTAGCTAAAAAATGAAATTATTTCTGCTACTAATTTTTCAGTGTTCCATGTATGCCATTAAAATCCATGAAGTGCTAGAGGCCTGTGTGTTTCTTTGTGTATCTCATACTAATCTGATTTCCAACAAGTGAGCAATGCAACATGAACTGTAACAGAGCAAATCAATGCTTTAAGCTGAAAAATTGCCTACAAACCAGTGCAAGTGTGACAAGCTCTGTTGATTAAAGAACCAGCCCAGCCTAAACACTAAGCCCATTTCTCCTCAATACACAAGTTAAGTGGCTTGTTTTCTCATACAGCCCATCGATGGCACTATGGAGGAGCTCTGGCTCCTGGATCTCACCCTTAGCCTCAGTAAGTCACAAGCAGTTAACAGCAAGGGTTACAGGCACACAGCATGGTGGCCACGAGAGCCAAGCTAGCAGGATGTCAGGCCTCCGGAGCTGCCAGCTTGTGTGGACAGTTTTATGTGCCGTTTCTCTGCCTCCTGCTTCATAGACAGGATAAACGATGTGTGAGAGGAGCCAAGAACACATTTTATATGAACATCATGTACTGTAGGAAACATGTCTCTGCCATCTTCCAGCCCTGGTTTCTTTTATATGAAATTAGCCACTCAAGAAAATTCCAGCTTCTCTCTCGTCTGTGTTTCCTAATTGTGTCAAGATCTGTACGAAGAGCTCATTAATAGATTAAAGGAGGACAATGTCTGCAGCACATATTCAAGGGGGAGGCAAATGGCTTCACAGAATCGTAGAAATATAAAATTATTTGGGTGGGAAGGGACCTTTCAAGGTCATCTAATGCAATCCCCAGCTGAGGGGTTGCAGGGTTGGCCTGCCCTGGTTGTGCCCTAATCCCGGCTGATGGCACCCTGCAGGCCTTTGCTTCTTTTCCAGGCAGGTTGACATCTCCTCTTCTGCAGCTGAGACTGGTTATGCCTTGTTCTGTCTTTTCAAAGTTGTTGAGGCCACTACTGATCTCTTTGGACTACAAATTTCGGTGGTCACAGATGTTCTCATGTACTCTTTGGCCTTTGCTTCCTAGAAGCAGTCTTATTCTTGCTCTGGGGCCTTCTTCTTATGTTAGTAAATTCCTTATTTGTGGAAAAGGGCCTCCTTTGCTAAGCTCATTTTCTTTCTGAAAGCATTTTATTGTACAGATGGTCTAGACACAAGGAAAAATATACTTTTCTGTCATTTCAGAGTGACAGTTTTCTGTCTAGGAATGAGGGCTTTTACCAGTGTGTATTGATATATACGACTTCATTCAGTACAGGCACTAAAAAAACCCTATCCTGTTTCGTCTAAGGAGATACCAGAGAGATATTAAAGCTTGAATTATCTTTGCTTTTTTTTTTTTTTCCTGGAGCTAAATGAATTCCAGACTCTATTAATTTGAGCAAGTGCCATTGGTCCAATTGCCTGGCCATCCAGAGCTATTGTATAACAACTAATTGGTCTCTACATCCCCTTCAATAAGGGAAGGCTGCCACAGACATGAAGCTCGTGGAGGCTGTGAGGGGAGATGCCTGACTCTGGGGAGCTGTGACAAAACAGGGAATGAAGCGCAGGCCCGCCATGTTGTGTTAACCTCTGCAGGTAGGGGGTCTGATGGGACCCCCCCCCCTCGACCCCCCCCTCAGGGTGCCTGTGCAGCTCCTTGGAAAGGGGAGTGGGGATGGGGTGAAGCGGGAGGGTGAACAGTTCAGAGAGGTTATGAACTGAAAGATAAATAAACACACACACAAGCTTTGAGGACAGTAAAGGTTTGGCCATGAGGCAGAAGAGAGAAAGCAGGGATGGGGCTCCTGAGTGAGGGCTGGAAGTGGCCTTGTAGCCACAGCCCAGTGTTAAGAAAGTGAGGAGCCATGAGGGCTACTGAAAAGAGGGACACATGGCCAAGTCGAACCCATCCCAAGGGCTTTTGCCACCACTCCCACAGAGGGAACTGCCATGGCTCTGGGGGTGAGCAAATGAGGCCTGTGCTTGCTAAGAAATAGTGCCAAAAACATTTTTGCTACCTCAGTGAGGGAAGCTTCACCTCAACAGCAGAGCAAGGGGGAGAAGGAAGTCAGGGTCTCAAGGGAACAAAAGGAGGAAGCAAGTACATGGAGAGAGCAAGAAAAAGGAGAAGTGCAAAGGAGGGAGAGAGGGGACAGGCAGTGGGAATGGGAGAAGGAAAGAGGTAGGAAGGGGCAAGACACAGGAACAGAGGGATGTGTACTGGGAAGGACAAAGAGCAGGGTGGGGTAGATGAAGGGAAAGGCATGAATGTGTGTGTCTGCAGAAGAATACACACTAATTATTGGAATATGCCAGTCCCTTAAATCAGCACCGCAGGAGGGGAGCCGTCCAAGGCTGGGGATTCCCATGAGCTCTGGGTGACAGGCCCATGGTCTTTCCTCAGCAAGAGACTGAGCAGAGACAAGAATTCTTGCATTGCTGTGCCTCCTCTGAGGGCTAACATTTCTCTCCCTCTTTCTTTTCTTGTCTTTAACTTGAGAAAACCAAAAAAGAAAGCAAGTAAAACAAAAGCCCCTTTGCCTTAATTAAATTACTCAGCCGCCCTCTGGGGTTGACACTGGGGATACATGAGGCTTTTGTGTAATATCTGGAGGAATTCTCCTGCCACCCCCCGCCTCCCCCTGCCCCATCCCGGGGACAGGCGGGAGGATTTCAAAGGGGAAGAGAAAGGAAGGGGGAGGGCGGTAAGCTAATAGGGATGGGAATTATTCTGCGATGGCTGGAGGGATAAGAGAAAAAAGGGAAGGAAAGTCACTGCCGAAATTGAAAGCCGATTCCCCGCACTGGCTTGAGGCAGTGCTCTGACCTGGGATAGCTGCCCTTTTGCCAGAGACACAGGCAAAGTTCAGGACACGAGGAAAGCTGCATAAATACCAAGTCTTTTTCATGGGGCCGGTCCCACTGCTGCATGATGTGCCTGGACGCAGCGCGAAGAGGCAAGGCAAGCTCCCCGTGGCCATCAGCACCACACCGAGCCTCGGGCTGCCTGGTCCCACTGTGCCACCAGCATCTGTGCAGCTCCATGGCTGAACAGGGATGGAGCAGGGGGCTAAGCCAGGCAATGCTTCAGGCTACCAGCATTCCCTGCAGCAAGCTCCCCAGGTCCCGTCAGAAGGTCACCAGCAGCAAACAGTTTTCTATGAGCAGGAGACTTCACTCAGAATGGGTACTGACGTTTTTATCGGCAGCAAACGCATGAGTAATTATTGCTGTGCTGCCACCAGGATTGCTTTCACACCGCTGCTGTCAGAGGACTTGTTTGAGAGCTGTGATTTTCTTCCTCAAAACCTCATATTGGCAAGATCCTACATCTTCCCCTTTGCAAACTGGGTGAAGTGAGCTTTGCTTTACACCCTCTGTCTGGTCTTAGATGAAGGGAAACATGTATCTACTGCTTGAAAGAGGAAGACAATCTTTACACCCGGCATAGTCTGTCAAGGTAGCTGAGCCCATGCAGGATTTGTTGGATCCTTTCCATCATCTCCCACCTTCCCCTCCTGATCCCCCAAGAATTGCACTGCCCAGAACCCAGAGTCCCAGAATCAGGCCTAATTGGTGGCTTTTGGAGAGGTGACTATGCTGTCTGGGACTGGGGTGTGTAACCCATAAACAAGCAATGCAAACAGAAGGAGCAGAGGCTGCATTCCAGCACCAGCTCCCTTCTACTTACTGTTGGGAAGGAATATTTCTGGGAACAAAGAACATCTGGACTGTAGGCTGAACTGGGCTTTATATAATGAAGCTTGTAATACCGTCCCATCTGGAGAGCAGCTCCAGTGAGCTCTGTGGGGAGATAAGAGGCAGAGTCAACCATAAATCCACTCCTTTAAGCATGACAAGTGTGTGCCTCATATTCCAAAGAGAGGAGGGGGAAAAGTAAGTGGAAACATTTTTGTCTGAGCTGAACACACGCAGAGCTAAAAAAAAGGCCCAGCCCACTGTAGTGTGATGGGAGGCTGGTAAGCATTGAGCACCCCCAGAGTGCCAGCAAAAGCAGTCAAAGGCTTCTCCTGCAGTAACAGCTTCATCCCCTGGTGACAGCTGGGCCTCGCAGGGAGCTGGGGGATGCTGCCACACGCACAAAGCCAATGCATATCTGAAGCTGGAGTCAATTGCCACCGGGAAGGAGAAGGACCCAAGAACTTGGGGCTTCCACCTTTGTGGAGGAATTGCCCTCCCATTTCTCAGAGCTTCTCTGCTGTTTATTACAAACCATGATTTATGACATTAATAACAGCAGCCATAACGATGTGGAAAGGCCAGGTGAGGAATCAGACCATGGGTTGAGGGGGAATGTTGAGGGGGAATAGTATCACTGCTAGGAAAAAAAAAAGAAAAAAGAAAAAAAAGAAAAAAGAAAGAAGAAAGAAAGAAAGAAAGAAAGAAAGAAAGAAAGAAAGAAAGAAAGAAAGAAAGAAAGAAAGAAAGAAAGAAAGAAAACTGAATTATTATTTCCCCCAGTGAGCTATCATGGCTCAAATGAGCTCTTGCCATTTGCAAGAACAAACACACACCTTGCTGGTGGTGTGTGAGGAGGCACCTAGTTGTGAGGGTGCTCCCTGCATCGATTGGCCTCCCCCACAGCATCATGGCCACCCAGGTAACCTGTGTCTGGTCAGCACCTGTGTCAGCCAGCCTGGAGGAAGGTATAAATACACCCTCATGTTTATCTAGGATTTCCCACGTACAGCCTTTGGCTTTCAAATAGCCACCCACTCGAGCAGGCTGAGCAGGCATCATTTTTGCTTCAGTCCTCCAAATTTCTCCTCCAGTTCTTTCCCTCCCCCTCTTGA
This sequence comes from Ceyx melanurus, assembly GCA_024611195.1. Lineage (NCBI taxonomy): Eukaryota > Metazoa > Chordata > Aves > Coraciiformes > Alcedinidae > Ceyx > Ceyx melanurus. The sequence continues at coordinate 7,370 of JANHGL010021871.1, read as the reverse complement.
TTCCTACAGTTTTCCAGCCTGTGCTGATTAGATCTGTCATTTGGAGGGATGAGCCTCTTTTTAGATGGTTTTAATCCACATCCAGGTCTCTTGCAGACAGACTGTCACTGTTAATTGGGGTGCATTCAGAAAAGTGTGGCTAGGAGGTTGAGAGAAGTTCCCCTCCCTTTCTACTCTGCCCTAGAGAGGCCACATCTGGAGTATTGTGTCCACTTCTGGGCTCCCCAGTTCAAGACACACAAAGAACTGCTGGAGAGAGTCCAGCAGAGGCTATGAATGTGCTGAGGGGACTGGAACAACCCTGTGCCAAGGAAGGGCTGAGAGCCCTGGGAATGTTTAACTGGAGAAGACTGAGAGAGGATCAGATCAGTGCTGATTAATAATTAAAGGGTGGGGGGCAAAAGGATGAGGTGAGAGTGGTGCAGGACAAGAGGCAAAGGTCACAAACTGGAACCTGTGAGGTTCCATATGAAGAGGAGGAAAAACCTGCATTTGAAAAAGAATATATCATAAGGATGGGGCTTCAAGGGAGGATTATCCTCGAGACATTAGTGAGATATATATATATATATTTGTATAGAAAGTAAATAGCAATGTAAACCAGTAAATGTTGAAGAGCAGAACAAAACAGAACAGTCCAAATTGCTGGTCACCCTTCCCTTTTGACGACCAGCAGGAAACCTCTGGGAGAAAGGGGATGGTGGCAGGCAAACTCCAAATGGCAGCTCAGGAGTCTGCCAGAAGTGAAATCCCTTCTTTATGCCCCTGTGTGTGCTGTCTGAATCCCACACCCTGAGCTGACAATAACTCACGTGCCACTTCTCTTGGCTTTTAGCTGCTAAAATGTGAGCAGGGATTAGCATAAAGTCAGATTTGTGGCAGAGGCATGATTTCCATTCAGTATTCCCCAAATTATACTTTCCTATGGAGAAAAGAAATGAAGACAAGGAAAGGAAAATTGAGGAAACACGCTTCTTCCCTCTAGAATGTTGTCCTCCTCTGATCCATACCCCACCTTGGCCCTCACTTCTGCCATGTCTTCCCCATCCTGTGGCATAAGCATCAAAGATATTTGTTAGAGCTGGGGGCTGGGTGTGTATAAGAGGGAGAAAGGGAGACTGGTTTAGATATGGGTCATTTATTAAGTTTTTAATATTGCTCCATATAGAAATTACATAGAACAGCATCCAGACATGCCATTAAAATTTACTGCTTCTTACTATTTTAAAACCCACATAATCATTTCAAGTAACACTGATTAAGGTCTTGCAAGAAACAAAAAAAAATGCCACCAACAACCACATCAACTCAGGCATCACCACCACAGTGTCTCCACCTAATAGCTGCTTTATTAACACCAGTCTGGAAGCAGGAATGCCTTGTGTTTAAATTTATTTATTTTCCATTTCCACATCACTTTCTTGTCGGGTTTCTTTTCTAAAACACTGGCTTGATGACCACACCCTTCTTGATGGCTTGCCTGACTGTACGACATTTCATTTTTTACTCATAGAAAAACATTCAGATCCCCAAAGGAGCAACTTTTTGCCTTGCAGCCTCAAGAGGTTTAGGAGCCACAAGATGTTGGGAAGCATTTCCTCACAGGGCCAGGGGCCTCTTTGGCAGGAGTAGGTGGCTGAAAGACAGCCAACGGGCTAATGCACTCCACACCTTGCACAGGTTATCCATGACTGCCCTTTGAATGACTGAAACCAACCATCTAGAAGCTCAGCCAAGCTCACCTACCATCTCATCCTCCCTCGAGTTTCTCTCTAGCCTACTATTGGTGTTTCTTCAAATCTGGATTGTGTTGACTCACTCCTGACCTAGGCAGAAATACAGGCTTTCTCCAGTATATTGATCTGGTTTACAGAAAAACAGTTCTTTTGGAAAACTGTGGGAGCCTGAAATGCTGGTGTCCTCTGCAGTTCCCCACTGGAGTGAGTGGCCTCCTGCCTCAGTCTCCCCTAGTAATTAACAAAACAGGAGGTGCAGGCAGGGGACAAGAAAACTGTTTGGGACAGGTTCTGGTGTTAGTCCAAGGCATGTTATTAATGATATCATAGCAAGCTTTGGGCTGGAAGACACCTCTAAAGAGAATTAATCTCATCCTCTTTATCCTTCTGTACCACACACTATAGTTGGTGTCATGCTGGGTCTTTACAACATGATGTTTTCTCATCACCACAAATGAAATGCCAGGTAGTCTGGTGATTAGTTTGTCCTGCTAAATAACACTGACATGCAATTATGTTGCACTATGATATTCCCAGGCTGCCCAGGAAAGTGGTGAGTCCCCAACCCTGGAGGGATTTTAAAACTGTGTAGATGTGGTGCTGATGGACACTGTTTAATGGTGACCTGTCAATGCCGGGTTAATAGTTGGAATTTATGATCTTAAAGGCTTCTTCCATCCACACTGATTCCATGATTCTATGATAATGACTTTACCCAGTTTCAGAATATTGACTGCCTCCTCTACAGAAGGGACAGAAGTCAGGTCAAGCACCACAGATGCTGAGATGGATGACAGAACTGATGTAGGATTATCTGCTCGGCCAGCATTTTCGTGAGGCTCTCCTTATGGAGTAGACTACATCTCTACAGTAGCAGACACTCACATACTTTGGTAACATCTTCATCTGTTGGTAAAAATCTGCCTTTCCTCTCACAAACACTTCCTAGAGATCACTGTGGGGTTGGACTAGGTGACTTTTAAAGGTCCCTTCCAACCCAAAATATTCTAGGATTCTATGATAATTTTGTTTAATGAAGAAACATTTTAAAATATATGTATTTTAAAGTGCATATTCAGTAAATTTCTCTCACACTTCTTTTTTTCTCTGAAGCTTGACACGTGGGAATGGTACATTGATCCATGGATTAAACTTAGTTACCTTGGCAAGCAAGCATGCCTTAAGTGCCAAGATAACCAGGTCAAAGAGGGAAGAGCATAATATTAAAAAAAAACAATGTTTGACTGACAAAAGCAATTTTGATGAGATGTGCAGGGCAAGGGGAAGCAAGAATGAGAGCCCTGGTTTACGATGAAAGGTATGTTACACAACTTAAACATTCTAAATGTTGGTTTTGCTTCAGAACCTGCTGTTTTGCCCAGACAGAATAGCCTGGAGAGGGTATTTAATACCTGTAGTCATCAGAGAGCTCTTGACCTAGCACTGATGACAACAGACATCTGTCTGCTGCTGAGAGTCCCCATCACCACCCAGCATGCAAGCCACAGGAACTGGTGCCATGAGAGGACTGTTTTGCCCCAGAAGCAGAAGGAAGGGAAGCTGGAGCTTTTTATTGCTCCAGTCTCCTCCTCAGCCTTCCTGTTCCCTTCTGCCCTACTTGTCTCCAAGGCCATGACAAAGGCAATGGAGACACAGGAAAAAAGTATTTGAAATGTGCTGGTATCCAGACTCTATTCACTGGAGACCAAGATACATGTTTCTGTGAGCACAAATAATTATGGCAGTACATTTTAAGAAGGTAAGGAGGTTTGCTTAATAAAGGTGTTGCTAGACTTAGTGCAGAGAGTTCAAGAAAAAATCTGATTTAACTTTCTAGTTTTCCACATTCTACAGTTTTCAGCATGCCCTTTCATTTACTAAAATCATTGGCTGGTTTGGTTTTTCTCTCCATGAGTCTTCTCAAGTCATGTTGTAACAGCATCAAGCCATTTGCAGCTCCACCAATATCAGATCTTGACATCCATCCAAGTGCATTGGTCTGCAGCAAGGAACTTTCAAAAGCTGTCATACCACAGGTTTGCAAAGTAGTCCCTCTATGGGGTCTGATAACCCCTTGATGGTGCAGAATGACCTCCTGATATTTCAGGGCTGCAATCTTTTGTATGCTAAAATGAGGTTTACCAGTGACAATAAACTTGGCTGAATAACCCAGACCTCATTTGAACCCACAGTTCTTGGATCTCCAAATGACAACTTTGCCAGATTTACATCTGTTTCCTCTATGGGGAATGTAGAGTCCTTTTCTGACATTTTGGGCTTAGTTTTCCTTCTCTTCTTGGCTTTGCTGCTCAAATGATAAAGATTTAATTCATTTACTACCATTACAATCCATCTGGTTTTGAGCACAGAAGCAAGTGAAGTTTTCAGAGTAGCTTCTGTTCCTAGGAGAAAACGGTGCCTTCACCTGTCTGGTGCAAAACTACACTGAACAGCAGGGGTGATCCTTGCTCTCCCAATGCCTCCCATCTAACTTGTCCTCTAACATGGACTTGGAAATACAGAATGATGGCTCTTCTTCCCTCCATCCTTCAGCCCAGGACACTCCAATATGGAAGATTCCATTTTCTCTTCAGTCTTAATGTGTTTTACCCTTTGCTTGTTTTAGAATGACATGGGGATGGAGAGCAGTCCTGAGCACCAAAGTTCAACAGCCTGGTGCTGACATTCCCTTTGGTAGTTCCAGCTCCATACTACCCTCCTCTATGGACAGCCTAGTGATAATGTCTGGACTCCCAGGAAAAACCTGTGCTCCTTACAGACACGCTGGGCTTTTTTCATGGGAAGGAGGGTATTATCAGCACTAAATTCATTGGCCAGGTTTCATCCAGGCTGATACATATTGCTGCTGTAGAAATTTCTTCTGCCTTGCAGGCAATACATCAACTATTATTTACTCCTCCTGTGAGCTGTTAGAAAAATATTACACCTCAAAACTGGCCACTTTCCACTGATGTCTGAAATACCCGAAGCATTTCCCTTGCCATCCATTTCTAAGAGCTCTGTGATCTCTGCATGAAATCTCTTGGATATATGTCAGTTAATGATCTTTATCAACCCAAATTCTTCAGTCGTACAAAAGATCTCACTCAACAGTTATGGAACCTCCATGTGGAACATCAAACTTTCTCTACTTTCCAGAGCAGCTCCATGGACAGTATTTCTCTAGAATAAGAGCACACAGCATTTTAAGGATTCATGGTGGGTTTTCTCTGATATTTACAATTAGAGGTTGCTGTAACCTTTAATTTTTTTATTTTTTTTTTTTTTTTTGCAGGACTATCAAAGACTTCAGTGAGATTATTCTGTATCTACCAGGCATAACAGAGATTTTATTCCAGACATTTTGATAGGAATGTTGATCAAAGTACATGGAAAAAAGCTCTCATAGTCAGATGTTTCTAATGAGATGTCAACACTTCACAAATACAGTCAGGTAGGGTGTATGTTTTTACCTTTTAGTCCAAGTGCCCATTTCAGCCACAGACGTTGAACAAGCAGAGTTGATACTGGGGGTTAAAAGTTACAACTAACAATCCGGACGCTCCTCTGACCAGGCTGCAAAAGCAGTAAATAGAGTCAAAACATGAGAAAAACCTTTTCAGCTCACAGTTTACCTGCTCCAGGGGTTTTCTGGAGTTGAATTGAGGGGATAAAAGAGAGTGGGAGAGACCCAGGACCGGGGCTCAGAGCTGGAAAAAGAAACAACAGTGAAAAGGTCAACGTTCAGATGATGGTATCACATCCTCCTTTCATCCCTGCAGTTCACACGAAGGCCGGGATCCTTGCTTTGCTTTACTTTGGGGAAAACTCTTGCTTTATTTGTTCATGTTGAACTGCTATCAGAGCTCAGTGTCTCAATGTTGTGTTTTAATAACATCAGTTTCCCTGGACCAGATACATATGAAGTCAGTTAGACAATTCTATAAACAATGGATCCAAGTCACGCAATGCAACATTTCTGATCTCAAGATAACCTTTCTGAGGGCGAAGTTAGTAAGGTGAGGGGTTGGATTCCTCAGACAGGCACCAAGGGAAACCTTCAGCATTCAGAGCTGCTCTGGTGGGACGAGGTTCCAATTGTTTTGGGGGAACAGCTTCCTGGTTTGTTTTTCTGCTCCCCAGTCAGTACGCTGGGTGACTTCTCTGAATTTTGGCTTCCCAGAGCATATTTTGTTGACAGTTCATTTAAGGAGATCTGCACGGAATATTTTCCTTTGAAATCAGTTGAGAAGAGGAGTTAGGCTGAAGTTTTAGTGAATTCTAGAGATCTGCATTATTATTTTGGAGTATAAAAAAAGTGACATATGTGTTAAGACACTTCCAAATCAAGAAATGGGAAGGTTCATTTAGCATCACAGAGAAAGGTCAGACATGAAGGGAGATGGATGAAAGCAGCCAGATGGAGATATGGGAAAAAGCTTCTCTTAAATTTTGGCCTTTATAGTTATTTGCTAACAATAATACTAGTTGCTAGTATCTATTTTAAGGCAAAAAAACCCAACAAATATTTCAGGACCAATATGAAATAAAATTAAAGTTAGCAATACCAAAAGTGAGTGTGGAATTTCTTCCTCAGTTACCAGGTCTTGCCATCATGGCACAGGGTTTTGTGTTTCCCGTGGGCTGTTTTACTCTCTCTGAATCCGTTCAGAGGAGACTGGACAGAAGAATTTGCTCCATCCCATAGACTCAGTGAAGATTTAGCTCTTCAGGTCAGTCCTAAGGCAGAGTGCAGATGCTCAAGCCAGAGATTACAGTTGTCATCATGTTTTTTTTAATTGGCTATAATAAATAAATAATTTCAGTAGTTCTTTAACACAACCTGCATCTCCATAAATCTCATATTTTGTCACAAGTGGTGTCCAAGTTCCATTCAGGGAGAGGAGCTAAAGGAGTGGGACATCAAGTGGAGGCCAGACAGCAATTGAAGTCCTTAGTCTCTCCCATGACACTCCAAAACAGGTCCTCATTCACTTCCAGAAGAAACAGACGCTTGCAATGCCTTCCCCATGGAATGGATTATAACCATGGGGGTTTCCAGACCCTGTCTGCCTACCAGTTGCGTGTTAATTACCAGTGTTCCTCTGTGCATGTAGCTGTCTTTCTTTCCTATACAGAAAAGGAGCTAATATCTCACATGTGTTTGTGAAAGATTTGTTTAATTAAGCAAAAATTAATGGACGTAATGAGAGTTCACTTAGAGTTTCCAGTGGATTAACACATATACATGTAAATCTGGGTTTTGGAAAAGGGTCTGATTCAATTCTCATCTTTGCCATAGGCTTCCTGTTTAACTAGGGGCAAATTGTGCAAGGCCAGATCTGTAAGGTACCAAGGTATTTGATTACTAAATGTTTATTGATTTCTTCTGTATTCAGGGACACAGTACCTTTCTGTTCTTCTTTATCCATCTGCCAAAGAGACATAATGGAGTGCCCAGAGCATTGGAGATTGGTGGCTGGAGCATTGGTTTCAAGCAAAGGTCACTTCATAGAATCATAGAATCTTTGGTTGAAAGAGACATGTAATATCATTGAGTCCAACCGTTCACCCTGCACTGCCAGGGTCCCTAAACCATGTCCCCCAGCACCACATCCACACGGTTTTTAAACA
>JANHGL010021870.1:0-17249 GCA_024611195.1 Ceyx melanurus | reverse complement strand
GCCTGGGCTAGTTGAGGGTGTCCCTGCTCCCTGCAGGGGGCTGCACTAGATGCCCTTTGCAGGTCCCTTCCAGCCCTGAACATTCTATGACATGGGGCAGAGCACCCCTGTCTCTCAGCCCTTTCCAGTGATGCTGAGCACCACTGCACCTATACTGTTCCTCTTCCAGTGCTGGCAGTTTTGCTCCTTTCATTATAGAGCCCTGGTGCTTGTGGCCTTGACTGTGCTGTTCTAATCAGCCTGTGCCTCCCCATCCCAGATAAGTCCTGAGGCTGAAGCACTCTCCAAAAGCCTCTGACACACTGGGATTTTCTGACCCACTTTGGGTTCAGCTGATGGTGCCTCTTCTCCTTGTAGGTGGATGCCAAGGCTGTGGCCATGGACACAAAGGCCACCCTGTCTGCCCCCACTGGTCGTGCTGTGGACAAGTGAAAGAGAGCTCAGAGTGTTTGTCTGTGCCACCCAGTGACACCTTGCAGAGGAGTTTGCTGAGGACAGTGGCACTCTGAGCAGCCAGGTGAGCTCCTGTGAGCCCAGGGCTGGCTGCTGCATGAGCACAAACCACGAGGATCCCTGTGATTACTGACAGAAAACACCATCATCATGGGTGTGAGCTCAGAAAGGGGGGTGCAGGGGAAATAAAATCATGCCTTATATTCCACACAGGGGTGTGTATGTTAAATTTTGTGGCTGAACAGGAACTAACTCTGGGCATTGTACTGGTACTTGCACTTTCAAGGCCTTGAGGCCCATGGGTTGAGGCTCTAAGGGGAAACAGTCTGAGAAGTTACCTCACCAGAGGGTCAAGATGTGTCTCATTTTGCAGCATCAACAGCTCTGCTGTCCTTAAAGAGACCAAAGCTGCTCGTTGGGGCACATTCCAAAGGGTCTGTGTTTGTTCCTTGGAAAGGTTTGGCAGCCTGAATATGGCTTCTGCATCAGGTATGTGCCTTGGATATGCACATATAGCACAGCCACACTCCTGAGAGCTGCTAGAGTGGTGTTTTTTTCCTTCAAGTGAGCTGTAGTCTCTTTATACCCTCCCTGCAAAGTAAGAGCAAGATGGGTTAGTAGTATAGCTGAAGGAAATAAAAACCCACCCCATGTCACTGCTGGGCACAGGAATTAGAATGTCATTGACTCAGCCTGTGTGTGCTCCATGGAGATGGTGTGGAACACAGCACTGCTGAAGGTGACACAGGAGCCAAGAGAGCACCCAGCTCACCAAGGGAAGAGACAGGGACAGCCTGAGCACTGGTAGGAGCCACAGGTGCAGATCTGCAAGTGTCACTGAGCTGGGCCAACTAGACAAGAGCAGCAGGAGGAGACAGAACACTGCAGAACTCCCGGGTGTGGCTTGTGCAGTCTTGGCAAGGCTGCTTTTAGGAGAGCTTATGCCATTTCCCACAGGGGTAGGGGGATGTATGGCCAGAGCCAGCCTGTAGCTGGGGGAATGACATCTGTGATGAGGAAGAAGCAGCATTTTCCTGGAAGAGCAACTGCTCACCTGCTGCTTCCCTGGGTGCAGCAGACACCCTGGACACCTTCCTTTGTGCCAGGGTGGGCACACTGCCGCCCTGGGGGTGACCTTGCTAGCAGGTGCGTGTTGCTAGGGGCTTCTAGTGCTGCCTGAGGAGCTGGAGACTGGTCACTCAGGAAGAGGAATGCTGCTTCAGTGTCAGCAGTAAGGACTGCTGCTTTCTCTCTGCCTGATGGGAGCTGGCTTGGAAATGGTGGAAACCTGTGTGCTTTGCTTGCTCAGACCTCTAAGACTCTTATTTGTTCTTCATTTCTTCTTACAAAGCCAGTTTTGGAACCTCTTCTTCCCAACAAAGGAGATAGATATCCTTAGGCAAATAATGTTTATAGCTTTACATTCCTCATCCAGAAAGGGATGTTAAACAAGCAGGGGAAGTTAGGCAGTTTAAATCTCCAAGTGAAGCAGTTTAAGTCTCCAAATGGATGACTCTGAAATTTCAAAGTGCAAGTTTAATTGGAGTTAACCTTTAATGGAACAAGCAGTAACTCATTCTTGTCTGTGCTCAGTACAGACTGTGGCCTGAACCACAATACCTCCTTTTCTCTGTCTTTCTGGTTCTTGCCCCTTACCCCCCACCACATGAGCTGCTTGTATCACAGCAGGGAACATGCAAGGACAGCACATTATTTCTGTATGACATCTCAGTCCTCTCAGACAGAGGAATGTGTTTCCTCCTGTCCCCAGAACATTTCTCTCACACACCCTGTTGCTGACATCTTCCAAGAAGCTGTGAGAGCTACACCAGCAAATGTAGAAACTCTTCAGGGGACTGCAGTCAGCTTGGACTGAGCTCTGCCTTTGACAGCAGGAGAGCATTTTTCAGACAGTGTGGGGTGCTAATCCCACCAGGGTCAGGCCCTTGTGTTGAATTTTGTCTTTTTGGTAGACTTGAAGGCTCAGTAAATGCCAGGGGTTATAAAATACTGCCTGGCTGCTGCTCTGTGTTTGGGCAAACAGGTCTGTGCATGAGGACAGCTTGAAAATCCACGTGCAGAAAAGACCCTGAATGACCTTAGTCACCTTGTGGGGGGTTAGATGTGAGTGTCCCCTCCATCTCTTGCAAGCAGTGTCCATTACTCAAATCTCTTTATCAAATGAATATATTTAACTGACCTGCTAGAGTCACACCCTGGACCTCCCCAGGTATTGCCAGGAATGGTTTCCAGTGCTCTGTTGGTAAACAGCCTTGGCCAGGCAGTGGGTTAGGAGGTAGAGTTAGTCTGCTGGGCTACATGATGATGATTCTGACCAGCTGGTTCTTGAGGGAACAAAGGTATTTCCAAGACAGACATGCAAGCAATGCTGACAGAGTTGCACTGGTTCCCCAGCTCTTGCTGATAAAACTGCCTGTCTCCAAAGTTTGGAAGAAAACAACAGCTTGGGAGGAGAGGGTAAACATTAGGAGAGGATTTGGGAGGCAAGAGAAGGAGGAGTAACCACCTGGACAGGGAAAACAGAGTGCAGCTGAAAGGGAAAGAGCCCTGGAAGACTCCACACAGGCTGCTTCTAGGGCCAGTGTCTTGCTAGGGTATCTCTCCCTTGTCAGAGGAGGCAATCCACACTGGTGACTTGGCTGCACATGCAGCTCTGTGGCCCAGTTTGCCCCCAGGACATGACAGGAGTGGAGCAGATGCTGGCTCAGCAGTCCTTGGTCTTCCCCATGGCAGGATGCACTGCCCAGCCAGAGTGCCATGTCCAGGCAGATCCTGGCAGTGGCTCACAGGGGAGAGGGCTTTGTTGCCAGCCCAGGGTGGCTCAGCACCACCTCCCTCCCTGTTTTCAGAGATGAGGGCTTGTTCTGAGTGCTGCTGCTTCCAGCTTCCCTTTGAAGGCAGGCAAGGCCAAGGACAGGCAGAGCTGACAAGGCAGTGTGAAGCTCTTGCTTCCAGACCACGTGTTTCCATTTTTGGTGCTTCTGAAGCACCTTCTGACATCACTGTTACAGATGAAACAGCTGAGGCTGGAAAGACATTTTTGGCCAAATCCCAATAATAGCTTTTGTGGTTTTTCAGCTTGATGGATGTCTTCACTTCTCTTGAGTGTTCTGTGAGCTTGCCACAACTCACATCTTATTCTGGTTCTCCTTCACTGATAGCTCCTTCAGAGTGCCAGTGCCATGGAAATAAGGTGTGAGCTCCCTGGAAGGGAACCCTCCTGACAGAATTCTTGTTTGTGAAGAAAGAAACAAGCTGTATCAGGAAAAGCAGAGAGACTGCAGGTGGTTCTTGTGCCCACACCTCCCCCAGACCACTGCACATCCCCCTGGGTCCTGCCTCATCTTCTGTGGCCACTGTTCCTTCCTGCAGGCAGCAGGTGCTGTGCTCAATTGCAGGGCAAGGCTGGTGGGCCCAGCAAAACTGGTGAGGCTTTGTGCCTGCTGTTGCCTTTCCCTTGGTGAATACAGCTTGGTGTGTCTTCTTGCCAGGGCTCACAGACTCAGTGGGACTGGATCCTGGTGTGACATTTGACTGGGTTTTGCTGATGGATTCAAAAGTGGCAAGAGCTGGGCAGATCATCTTGTCACCAATCCTCGATTTCTTTGGGAAATATCCTGAATACCTCTTGTTATTTTTTCAGTATAAATATATGGAAAGGATTAGGCTCCAGCTTGAGAGCTGCTCAGAAATTACTGTGGGTTTGCCCTGGGGAATGGGCCTTGCCTTGTCCTGCTGGGGCAGAAAACACCTGAGAAACAGACCTGCTTTTTTCCAACATGGAAACAAGGAGTTGCCTGTGGTGAGATGTGCTGCAGCTACAATGTGGAGTTAACTGGTGCTGAAAGGGGACACCTTCCTTGTGAACTGCACTGAGAGAAGCCATAAATCAGGTGTCACTGAGGACAACAGGATATTTCATCATGTGCATTTCCCACCAGGCCACTATGGCCTAGAGTTATTCTTAGCTTCTTGTAATGCTCTGCTGAATTAAAAGAGGGTTGGTAATCAGTAGAGTGTTACAAAACAAGCCACAGTTCTTCTTTGCAGCCACAGCCCCCTCTCTGCTGTCTAGAGAAGTCTCACACACAACATCTGGCCACGTTCATCCCTTGGAGAGGTGAACAGCATCTTTTGGAGTTTTACTGTAGCCCAAAAGACTTAAGTGCACACTTGTGAAATCTCACACATGCACAGTTAAAAAGCCACTGTGCCATCCCAGGGCACCATCAGCCCTCCCAAACCCTGCCCAGCCTTCGCAGTTAGTTTGGTCATCAGTGACCACTATTAATTGGTATTGATTTTAACCTCTGGTTATTGAAGAAAAAGTAATCTGGGTTTTGTTAGGTGATTGTCTGTTGCTGGCTCTTCTGAGCATCCTCAGCTCTGGATGGGAAAGCTGTTCACTCCCACTAACTACCCAGACTTGCTGGAGATGGCTGTGGACTGTCAGAAATGTCCCTTTTCCCATCCTCCTTGGATGGCAGGATGGACAGGCTCCATTTCAGGAAACTGAACCCAGTGGTGCAAGCTGATTCACTTTTTCTCCTCGTTTTCAATCTCTCTGCTCTTCTCAGCCTCTTCTGCCCAAGAGCTACTCACCCTGCCCCCAACCTCGAGTGAGAGCAAGCACAGACAGACAGACAGAGGTCTGTGCCACTTTCTGTCCCTTCCTAGCTCTGATGTGCACCATAATGGCAGGTCTGAGAGCAGCAGGAGCTGGCCTCGGTGAGGAGGAGTAGTGTGGTGTGGAGAAGTCCAGTGGGAGAAGATGGCAGTCAGCAAAGAGGCCACCACCAAACTGTGGCTCTGACAGCACTGCTGGCACTGGAGGAACCTCTCAGGGCAGCACAGAGACATAAGGGGAGATGCACCTTGAGAATAAAGCCAGGAGGAGGACCTGCTGGTGGGACCTCTCTGCCCAGTGCCAAAAGCATGACTGGAGATTTTAGCAAGGAGCCCTGAGCTAGCCCTGGGTGCAGTGCAGCCATCAGTGATGGGTAAGCTGTGGGTTTACACAGGAGACAGCAGCACTGTCACCCCAGCATTAGCTGGCTACCAAACCATGAACTGTGTTCTTTTTTGTTTTAAATCAGATCTCTTTCTTCAATGGGTAGTGTAGGAGGTCACTCCTGTTGCCCCAGTGAGTAACCAGACCTTTCAGCTTTTGATTGCCCTGGCTGGGGGGAGCTGAGATGCTCACTGCTTCCTCCTTCCTGAGAGCTCACTGCCTGAGCTCACCACCCCTTAGCTGAGTTCAGTTATTTAAGCAGGACAGCCTGGGAGAAGATCTCATGAGGACAGAAGCTGGGCTGAACAGAGTGGGATCTTTTGGGCACCTGGTGTTTGGCTTGTCTTTGCAGGTGCCATCACCATGGCATCCCAAGGCCAGGTCGTTTTCTGGAGGTATGTAATGATCTGCATCTTCTTTAGGAGAGGAAAGGGAGGGGATTGTATTTGACAGACTGCTCAGCTGCATCACTCTAGCCAGGAGCTTTCCACACAGTTCTTTGTAGCTTGACTTTACAAGCTCCTTAAATACTGGTACAGCTTCTTCTCTACAATCAGCAGGGCCATGTGGCTGGCAGACACCTATGTGTAGGTCACTGGTAGTAGCCCAGAGATGCATGTCCTAGAAACTCTGTGTGGCTGGAACATGCTGTGTCACAACTGAATACTGTGGTAGGTCAGGGAATCAATGGCTTGAGCAAGGCTCTGTGCTCCTGGTGTTGTAGATTGGGGTATCAATGGCTTGAAGGAAGCTCCTCAGAGCTGGTCCTCAGACAGTTGCTTTTGTTTCCATCACATCCTTTGATGTTTTTGATTCCATCACTCCCTCGATGCTCCACGTGAGAAGTGTCTTCTGTTCACATGTGGAGTGTAGGATCTCTGCTAGACATCTCATCAATGAGATTGATTTTCATGAGTAAGAAGGTGCAGATAATATTATTGAGATCTCTGGTAGACATCATGTCCCAGAGTGTAAAATATTCCCTCATGCATTTGGAATGCATGGAATGAACCAGCTCTTTCATTCCCAAGAGGCAGCCCAGATGGATTTTATCAGAGCAAGAAATGACTGAGGGGTGTGGGAAAAAAAAGCACACCTAGGCCTTGCTGATCTGAGAATCATCCTCTGGCTCTGCCAGCACCTCTGCCTCCAGCAGGCAGCTGCACACAGCAGATGGCAGCAGGTATCTGCAAACAATTAGCTCCTTCAAGGACATTGGCCTCTCCAGGCTGAGCTTGAAATGCCCAGAGAGAGGGCTGAATTTTCCAGGAAGCCTCAGAGAAGCAGTGGGAGGTTTCTGTTGATTTCAAGAGAAGACAAAACAAAAAAATCCACTAGAAAAGAAAGAAGAAGACAAGGGCTGAGCAAAGTTGAGCTCTGCAATTATTAATGGAAAGCCTTTTCCTTTGGGCTCTCCTTGCCATGCTGTTTCTTTTCCACAGTAAGCTTTGACAGAAGTAGGAAGGCAGGGAACCTTCAGCCTCTTAATTGAATTCTCACACCTCTAAGCCCATTCCTGAGGGAAAGTTTCCTTTGAGCAGAGCTAGAGATGAGGAGGCTGAAGCCTCTGTTGCCTGTCACAATGGGCTGTGAGCCTCTCTCTGTCCCTGGCACCATTCAGGCAGGGAGTGGATGAATTTCATGGCAAATTCCACTTGGCTGCTGAGGAGCAGGAGCATGGCAAAGAGGGCAGGGTGCACAGAGCAGCATGCCACGGGCTGGCAAGCAGCAGCAGGAACTGAGAGTGGCACTGGGGCTCCCACTGGCATTGCTCCAGCCATCTGAGTCACTGTTTCTGTGCCACTGGAAGTGCCAGGGGTGCTGATGCAGAGAAAATGGCTTTTTTTTTTCCTGAACTGCTGACTGGGGCTGTTGCAAGACACAGCCACTGTCAGCATTCAGTTGCCAGCTTCCTCTTGTGCACCCTGCACTCCAGCCAGATCTGCTCCACACACCGGGGCTCACAGGCAAACATGTTGAAAATCTTGATGATTCTTTGGCTCTGGCTGTTTCTGTGGAAAAGACTTCAAAGGGCCTGATCTCCCCTGGTCCTTGGCAAGGGGTGTTGGTCAGTGGCATCCTTGTACCCAAAATTCCTGTACCAAGCAAGTGGCTTTTTCTGTCAGCCCTGCTGCTGCCTTGAAGGAGAGTGGGAAGCACTCAAGCTGGCAAGGCTTTGCAGCTCCAGGGGCAGACAAAAGCATTGGTGCTGGTCTGTTTGTGTTTGTGAGCTAGCTGAGGGTGCTTTTGCCCAGCAGAGTGCTAGGGCAGGTGGTGTTCAGGTCAGAGGGTCCTTTTGGGGACCAGAGGCAAGTGTTCAAGGACTGCACAGAAGATTTTCTTTCTGCTTGTTCCTTTCCATCCCCCCTCCAGCATTTGCCAGTGAAATCCCCTGTGACCTGCAGGCAACACCCCTCGATTTCCCAGCAATTTCTTCCCCTCCCACTCTTGGGAAGGAGGATTTTAATCTAGAGGTGTGTCCACAAGTCCCAGCTGCTGTGTCACAGCATGGAGTGGCTGCTGCTTGCTCCATGCTTCCCAGGTGTGAGCTGAGGCTGGTCATGGCAACCTTGGCTGAGTTTGCAGCATCTGACTCACTATGGGATCAGCTCTAGAAACTGGGGAAACTTCTCAAGGAGGTAGAAGTTGTTCCACATACACAAGAGGGTTTGTATCTGCCCTGGAATAGGAAAGTGAAGGATTGTCTCCCAGTGGGTGAGTGTCTCTGAGCACATCCATGCAGAGAGGGTCTGGTACAAGGGTGAATGCATTGATGGACTCATTTCTATGTGACCTTTTATGGACTTATTGCACAGGTTGATGGGCTACACAGGTGTGATCCCTTCTGAGCACACTGGTGTGTGCAGACAAGGCCTCCCCAGAAAACTTTGTACTGGGCTTAAGGCTGAGGATGCAAAGGAGCCAGCAGGAGCCAGCAAGCTGTCTGCATCTCCATCCTCTCTTTCAACACATCTGTCCTTTCTCCCTTCCCTGCTGCTCACTGCAGGAGGGGCTTATTCACATGGAGCAGCTGCTCAGAGCTCAGCCCTGGGGTTGTGCTGGGATTGATGAGCAGTTGTGCAAGTGACTGATGCAGACACGTGTCACCAGCAGCAGAAGTTTGTGGTTGCACAGACACTGATGAGCTCTGATGCAGAAGGCTGCCCAGTGTGTTGGGAAAGAGTGTGCTGCAAGCCAGCAAACCCTGCTGGAGCAGAGCAGCTATTTCTGTGTGGGTGGCAGGGCTGTGACATCTCACAGCCTGGGCCTGCCTGGGAATGGGATGAGAAGCAGCAGCTCAGATGTTTCTTGGTACAACAGGACAAAATCAGCTCTGGATGCTGGTATGGACTGGCCACCAATGGTGCTGAGGCCTTCTGCAGAGCAACTCCTGTCAGTGCCCTGCTGGCCATGGGAATGGGGTGAAGTCCCCTGTGAGGACCTCCTGAGCTCTCTGGGCTTCTCTGACAATCACAGAGTCATAGAGATCTCTGTGTTGAAGGGAGCTCCAGAGCTCATCTAGTCCAACCCCTGCTGAGAGCAGGGACATCTGCAACTAGAGCAGGGTGCTCAGAGCCTCCTCCACCCCACCTGGGATGTCTGCAGGGATGGGGCCTCCACCACCTCCCTGGGCACCCTGTGTCAGTGCTCCAGCACTTTTGTGGTAAAGAACTTCTTCCTTATTTCTAATTTTAATGCAATCCTTTCTAATTTAAAACCATTGGCCCTTGTCCTTTCACTCCAAGCCTTTGTAAACAGCCCCTCTCCAGGCTTTGGATCAGCTCCCTTCAGGCACTGGCAGGTGCTCTAAGGTCTCCCCAGAGCCTTCTCTTCTCCAGGCTGAACAACCCCAGCTCCCTCAGCCTGTCCTGGGAGCAGAGCTGTTCCAGCCCCTGAGCATCTCTGTGGCCTCCTCTGGCCCTGCTCCCTCAGCTCCATTCCCTGCTGTGCTGAGGGCTCCAGAGCAGAGCAGCAGGATCCCCTCTCTCCATCTCTGCCCACTCTGCTCCTGCTGCAGCCCAGGCTGGACTGGTTGCTGGGCTTCAGCTCACCCTGGCTGCTCATCCCAGCTGCTTCTCTCTCAGCACCCCAAGTCCTTTTCTCTGGCTGCTCTGTTCCCTCATCCCCAGCAATCCAGTGGGGATTGCTCCAGGGGCAGAGCCCTGCACTTGCTCTTGAGCCTCCTCAGGTTCCCCCCCCACCTCCAGCCTGTCCAGGTCTCTCTGGGTGTTTGCCATGTTGTTTGCACCCACTGAAGCTGACTTTTGTAACACTCCTTGTAATACATCATGCAACTAGTGCAAGAGTAGAAGTATCTCCCTGTAGACATCTTGCCTGCTTTTGAAATCCACTTCTCATTTTCAGTAGCATCTTTAGCCCTTTTTTAGGATCATTCCATTTTGGACAGCTCCAAACTCCTTAAGTTTGTTTTGGAAAATCTCATTTGACTGAGTGGAGCTTATTCATTTCAAGAGAAAATTATCTAAAGATATTTTTAGGTCTTATATAATATCTCTGTATAGATATTTTTAGGTTCCACCAGTTAGTTTTGCTTAAACATAGGATGTAGATAACAGACAGAAGCTAAGTGGAGAGTGTTCTGGCCTTGTCTCTCCTTTTCTGGTGTTTTTGTTCTCCTCTTCCTAAAGCAGCTTTTCTCTGGCTTCAGCTTCCAGAGTGGATTTACCCATTCCAAAACCAGTAAGGAATATGTTGTACTTTAGATAAACATAAAATAATTCCTCTCAGGGGTCCTAATATGACAAAGGTCAATCTTTGAGTTATCTCAGATTAAAAAAACAGAAAAAAATCTAATAAATGCCAGACTCTGAATATGTAGGTTAGAGTGATGTGACTGGCAATGACATTGGTAAAAATATACCTGTGTATATATGCAGGAGGCATCAGAACAGACATTGCCTTGGGGCCCTTTGTATCCCAAGCCTGTTACTGAAGCAGTGTGGTTGTTCCAGGGGGATTGCTGCAATGAACCCCTGGATCTGTACAAGTACCTGCACAGCCAGGAGATTGGCACCACACTGGCTCAGCTCTACATCTCCTGGGCAGAGCTGCTGGAGGCCAGAGGAAGCTTTAAGAAAGCAGATCTGATCTTCCAGGAGGGTCTTCAACGTAAGGCTGAGCCCCTGGAGAAGCTCCAGTCCCATCACAGGTAAGATTCCAGCTCAAGGGGAGGGCTTGGAGTGGCCTCCTGTGCTTTGGTGGGTTCCTGACCCAGTGGAATTTGCTCTGACCTCTCTCCCATCTTCTCCTCAGGCAGTTTCAGGCCCGTGTGTCTCGCCAGGCACTGCTGGAGCTGGAGGAGGCTTCTGATGACAAAGAAATGGATCTTCTGGCAGCTGCAGAGCCTCAGAGAAGCTCCCTGGCAGATCTGAAGGGCAGGGGAAAGAAAGCAAGAGCCCCCATTGTCCGTGTAGGAGATGCACTCAAGAGTAGGTTCAGCTGCTGAAACCACATTTTACTGGCAGAGTTACACCTGTTTGTTGTGGGATTTGCACTTGGGTGTGATGGGCAAAGTTTCATTTGCCTTTTTTTTTTCTTCTTTTTTTGCTTATAGCCTCAAACCAAACCAGAAGTTTCCAGGGTCTGACTTCTCAGCAGGCTTCAAACAATGTGGCTTTTGCTGTGTATGATGAAAATTCAGCTTCTGGCCCTGAGATTCCTGTGCCTACACCACAGCCATGGGCAGCACCTCCAGTTCCCAGGCCCAAGGAGAACGAGCTAAGTGCAGGACCTTGGAACTCTGGCAGGGTAAGGGGTGTCTGGCAAAAAAGGGGGTGGTGTGTAGATGCTGATGAGTGCTTCTAACACTGAGATGAAGATCTTTCTCCCTTGCCTGGGGCTTGAGGCTAATTGGAACAGCAGATCTTCCTAAAGAGTCTCTGGCTATGCCTAACCTGTTCACATGCAGTGAGCTGATCTGGCTGCAATAAGTTTAAAGAGCTCTAAAGAGCCATAAAAATAATAATTTTTGCTTGAGAAAAGGTGGTAGAGATGCCTGCCAAACTGTTTGGAGGGCAGAAATGAATATAAAAGGGGAAACTGCTCACCAAAGAAAGGGCCAAGCCAGGCACTAAATCAATAAGGCACAAGAGCAGGAGTTGAACTGATACCACATAATAAAACCTGAAGAAAGAACCTGTTGTGTAGATGCCTCATGGAAATAAAACATGTACAGCATTCTTCAAGCCTGTTTTGAGGAAAAGAGTGAAGATGAAAAGAATTGAAGAGCTACTGTATCAATGGAATATTTATCCTGACAATGTAGGGAAGCTTGCCAGCAGATGAAAAAAGGATGTCAGAAAGTAGGTGCCAGTAATTCATGGTGCTAGGGATGTGAAAAGAAGCAGCTGTGCTACAGGTGTGGAAACTGTTCCAGGGGAAGCATCTGAGACATGAGCTGAAGGAAAGGAATCCTGTGAAATAGTTTCATGGGTCCTTAAATAACCCCCAGTGCTCCCCTGCTCTTTGTAGGTGAGAGAGGAAGGACAGAAAGCATAAAAATATTGTAGGCTTCTCAATATAGAAATTGTAAGTGAAGTTTAGAAACCAAAACTAGGATGAGGAGAGGGAATTAGTCTAAAATTTTTTGGAAGCTCCAGGAAGAATTAGTGCCAGACACAAAGCAATTTGATTAAGTGGCTGGAAAAGTTCAGGAAATCACAGGTTTAATTTAGCTGAGAAGAATGAGGAGGAAGAATTGTTAATGTAAACCATTCATCAGCTGCCTTGCTGCTTGTTACACTCACCCTGGTCTGCAAAGTGCTTCCAATTGTCTCTTCATGTCTGTCCTTGGGTCTCTCTGGTCCCCCTTTCATGAGATTTGCTAGATTTAATTCCCAACATGCTGCAAGTAGCAGCAGAGTGGATGTTCCATTCACCTTCACTGGAGCACTGAGTGCTGAGTGGCAGCTAAAGGATCACCTGCTGGGAATGCTTTGAGGTATTAAAAGCTGCAGAGAGGAGAGAGGCTTCTCCTTTGATTGCCAGGGTGAAGGTGGCTAAGTAAACAGTTTGAAAAATGCTAGAAAAGTCATTCTGGAAATATCCCCATTATGTACCTTCTTTGTGCTGAAGGAAAAAAAAAACAACTAGGGGAATTTCAAGTAGGCAGATGAGTGTAGCATGTTGCCAGACTAAATTCCATCTGGTTTCTCTTAAATATTGGGCCCCAGAAGCAGTTAAGGGATTTTTTATGGTGTTGGAATGGTCTCTGGGAGGAAAATTGGGAAGTTGGGAGGTTCTTGATGGACAGCAGAAGGAAAATTACCATAAAACTGGGACAGTTGTGGCTGAAAAAGGAGGTCTGTAGCATTTCTGGAATACAGACAAGAGGAGCAACTGGAATAGCCAGCCTGGCCAGCATTCCCTCAGAGTAACAGGCAGTAGGTAGTGGTGAGGACATGCAGGAGGGAGTGGATTTTGTTTGTCAGGTGCTCAGCTGATGGTCTGTACCAGTCTGTGTCAGAATGGAGCTCATTTTCCCTATTAATACTGGAAAAGTCAATCCCATTTAATTTATTTTTTTAATAACAGAATGAGCCCAACACGGGGAGAAGATTCAGAGCCCATGAGTGTAGGAATTCAGAGCACCAGGGGTGTAGAGTCTAGAAGAGAATCTTCCAGCTGCTGACTTTGGCTTTTCCTTCCCCAGCGTCCCCGCAGCGCTGCCAGCTCCGGCCCAGCAGTGCCCTACCCCCTGCCTGACTTCACCCCCTATGTGGAGGAGTCAGCCCAGCAGCAAGTCATGTGAGTGCTCACTGGTTTGAAGTGGGGAGTGTTTGACATGATCAAAGCAGCTGCAGCAAGTTCTGCCTCATTTTTGCCAAGCAGCTGAGCCTCTGGATCTCCAGGAGCTGGCAGAAGCTCACCCTGGAAGCTCTTGGTGCTTTAACTTGGTGGCAGAGGTGTCAGTGCTGGATGTGGAAGGACATGGGGAGTGTTTGAGTGCTGCTGCTCATTATGTGGCAGCATACATCATATCTATAGACACACTAATTAGCTGAATAACACAGTGTTGACACACAAGCCCAGCTAGCTCTGGGGGTGCTGTTTGCTATGAAAGCAGCCCTGATCTGAGACAAGCTTCCTGCTGTTCTCCTCCATGTGGGGAACCTGGGCTGCTTAGAGCTGGAATTTGATTCTGAATCGAGCTAGCAACATTTCCATGCCAACTGTGTTGCTCAGGTTATGGAGGAGTGCACTGGTTTGCCTGAAATGACCTTCCTGCTTGTAACTGAAGTGCTGCTGAGCAATCCCAGGAGCTGCTCTCTCCTCCTGGGCAACAGAAAAATGCATCTTTCTGAAGAGCTGCTGAACTTTCTTGTTCTGTGGCTGATGATTGCCATGGAATACATGGGCTTTTCCTAGGAGAGGAGCAGAAAAGGATGCTTGAACTCACAGATGGCTTCACTGTACAAATCCTGGTTCATTTCTCCTAAATCCCCATGTAGCACTCTTAAACTAAAACTGGCTGCTGTTGGCTCCTTTCCCTGTACAGGGTTTTTTTTGTGTGTGGGGGTTGTCTTTTTATGTGATAGGGCACTTCATTTCTGTCACTCAGCATTAGAAACATCCTCCTTCAGCAAATTCCTCTCTTGCTGCATCTTAAATCTTCCTCTTCTTTTCCCTTAACCTAAAATTCCAGGATTAATCTAGTCTGTGATCTTTCATTTCTAAGTCCTGCTGATTATTCTACTCCCCCTCAGTACAATGATTAGCACCTTGTCACTTGTGTGGTGACACAGATAGCTGTGGCTGAAGGAAACAGATCCTCCAGTTAAGACTATCATGAGAATATTATTTGCTGTTGACTGGCCTTATTAACACTGTTTTGGGGTTGTTTTCTTCTGATTACCCATTTCTGAGTTGGTACACTTGCCTTTTATGGGCTGTCTTGTTTGGTGCTTCAACAGAACAGAATGTCTTCAGGCTTAGGTTCTGAACTGAGCTATTTTCTCTCCCCTGCTTGCCTTTCTGCACTGCATCAGAGTAACCACTGCATGGTTCTTTCAGGACTCCCTGCAAGATTGAGCCCAGCATCAACTGTGTGCTCAGCACTCGCAAGCCTGAGAAGCAGGAGGACCCACTGCAGAGAGTGCAGAGCCATCAGCAGGCTGCTCCAGAGAAGGAGGAGGTGGTGATGTACTGCAAAGAGAAAGTTTATGCTGGAGTTGAAGAGTTTTCTCTGGAAGAGATCCGGGCTGAAATCTACAGAAAGCAAGCCAAAAAGAAAGCCCAAGGTGTGCTTCAGGATGGGCTGACATGAGGCTTTCTGAGATGCAAGAAGAAAATAGTTCTCAGCATCCAGCTGCTTTGGCTGCAGGAATTGTTACCCAGCTGCTCTTGGGTGTAAAGTGACATATTGAGGGGCTGGGGCAAGAGCAGAGGAGGAAACAGAGCTGGGGTAGGGGCTGGAGAATAAATATGATGAGAGATTGAAGGAGCTGAGAGTGTTTAGTGTGAGGAAGAGGAGGCTGAGGGGAGACTCCTCACTCTCTGCAGCCCCTGCCAGGCCATTGCAAAGAGGCTGGTGCTGGGCAATGCTCACAGGGCATTAGTGATGGAACCAGAGGGGATGGATTCAGCTGCTCCAGGGGAGGGGCAGCCTGGGCAGGAGGGAAAAGAGCAGCCAGAGGCTGGCACAGGCAGCCCAGGGTGTGTTTAAGGGGCATTTGGATGGGTTTTGAGGGACATGGTTTAGGGGTGAACTGTGTAGAGCAGGGCTGATGGTTGGACTGGATGATCCCAAGGGGCTTTTCCAACCTGAATGATTCTATGATCTGACAGGGAGGTGACCAGATATTTTAGACCCTTAAGAGTAATTTAGTCTTCAGCCACAGCTTGCATGTGAAATAAGCATCATGGCTTATAAGCTTTCCTTCCTCAGAGGAGATGCAGGCCATAGCACAGAAGAAGGAAGAAATACAAAGGAAAATAGAGGAGCTGGAGAAGAAGTTGAAAGAAGATAAGCAGCTGCAACCATGTGCACAGGTGTTGTCAACATTTAACTGTTCTTTTGCAAATAGCTACTAATTTCAGTAAAACTACCAGAGGAGGAGTAATATCTAATGTGGATTTCTTTGGCTACCAGTTAAAAGTGCTTTTAAAAGGACACTTCAGTCTATTGTACACATACATACATCACCCAGACAGTCAGTGCTCTGAAAAACATCTCTTCTCCTGAGCTTCTCTCCAGGCCATATCCATTCACTACAGGAATGTAAACACTCTCTTTGGTACTGTCACTTCACAAGTATTAAATTATTTAATGATCAGACAAGATACCTTATGCCAGAGTATAAGCTTCTGTATTTTTTAAGTGAAAAGCCAAATGCTTGAGGGTGATTTGCTCTCTCTCAAGTTCTGCTCGTGTGCAGTTTCCTTTTGTAGTGAGAATTTGTATTGCAAAAAGGCAGAAGAAGCTGGAAGCAGGGAAAGAAGGGAAGGGCTGTGAAGTGTGGGCTACCCCCTGGCAGGCAGCTAAGCACTGCAGAGCTGCTGCTTCACTCCCTGGTTCCAGACCAATGCTTTAGCAGTAAATACATCCAATCCACAAGACTTTGTATTTCATTATTGAAAGTAAGTGATAGAACTGCTTACATAGGCTTTATTAGTTGCAGTATAACTAAAATATGCTGTGAAAGTCTTACACAGTTGCTATGAGTAAAATGATACATTTTAAGCAATAAAAATGGACTTTTTTTTCATACAAGCAAATGAAATACAAATAAAAGTGTCTAAAGACAACTATTAATCCACTGGGGCTTTAACAACCTGCACAGGATTATCATCATGTTCTTGGACCCCTGTTGCATGGCTTATGATTCCCTCACTGTAAAACCAAAACATGGTTTTGTTCCTACAGCCAACAGAGACAACAGAAGCTTTTCCACCTTTGGAACTGCAAGGATTTCCTTTCTCCAGGCCAGCAGATGTTGGGGAGAGACAACCTCAGTTGCAAAGGTAATACAGAGGAGAATGTGTGGGGATAATGGATGATGAGACAGGGATCACTAACAGCCTGCTTGCACAGGCAGAACTCCACTGGCCTGTAACCAGGATCTGGAATCTCTCTATTTTTGATGATTTGTCTGAGGGAGAATTAGCATGTGTCAGCTGGGCTTGCCTTTGCCACAGAGCTTGCTTACATTTTACACAAAGCATGAGAAAAAAGCTTGTGTCTCTTTTCACAGTGAAGTCCAGGTCTCTGAAGTTACTCAACCACAGAAACCAACAACTTCTGAGGGTAAGTAATTCATGTTTTACCATTATGGAGAAAGCCATGGTAAAGGGAAGTGTTGGTTTATGGGTCTAACAGACTTTTCACCCAAATTATATTGCAGAGGTGATCCAGTCTCTTGAAAGATGTCCAGAAGCACAAAGTGTAAATATTTTTTTGGACTCAGAGGATGAACAGGAGAAGCAGAGAGATGAGGCCAGCCTTGGAAAAAAAGGTACAAGTTCTGAAGCACGTTCTAAAAAGAGCAAGCTGGTTAACATAACATGGTGGTGGAAGTGGGGCTTGTGAAGAGGTTTCCTAAAATGTCAGTTTGGTTATTTGCTGCTGGGATGGGCAGTTGTAAGACTGTGTATTGAATGTTTCAGCACTGGACAGGCTGTTGTGGGAATCGTGGAATTATAATGTAGCCTCCAGTGCTACATCTAATTGGTTTTTTAAACCCCTCCAGGGCTGGTGACTCCACCCCCTCCCTGGGGCGCCTGTTCCAGGGCCTCACCACTCTCC